>ML804034.1:141355-181662 GCA_009831015.1 Picea engelmannii
GTGGTCATTCATGGATTTTTATAGCCAAGCATTGGATCATTATGTAACCTCTTTAGAATGTGAAAAGGGGCTCTTTAGGGCACAATTAGGTCTTTGACCAGCCCACCACGAGGATTGAGCTCGGATTTGGTGTCAAATCGACTTGGGAGCTGATACATTAGTGGTTGGGAGGCCGACCAATTTCAATAAATGCGTCGTTTAGCAGGCGCGCGGTTTTTTTCCCCAGCAACCGCGCCTTGTGCACATATGTGCGCTTTGTACATTTCTATTACGTGCATGCGTGCACGCACCCAGATGATGTAAAGCGCCTTTCAAATTTTTGGTCATTTGTATAGTTTTTTGACCTTTTTGCAATGCTGAGGAATTAATTTTGTGCCATGAATGACTCCAGTCCTGTGTTGACGATGCAGAGTTCTTGTCGCCCTGTGCGGATGAAATTTCAGTGATAAAAGATGCCATCTGATGGATGAGGTTAGGAGAAAAACGTATATCTGAAATCCATCAATGTTTCTTTTACTGAGGATGGTGTTGTAAGGGAGAGAAAGAATGGGACCGCGTAGAGAGATCCGTTGGAGAAGGAAGGAACCTGTAGATCTCGACTTTCCACAAGGTGTGTATCAATATACAAGTGTGTACAAATGAGGCGGGCATGCCCCATGCTCGTGTAATGTAACTCTGAAGAAATTTTTTTTTGAAATGTTGATGTGGACAACTGCAACACCCTCGGGGGCGGAATGATAAAGGAAGAAGACAATTCTTCAAAGGAACATACTCTGAACCAGCGGTAATGGTCGCGGAAGTAAACAACGACGATGATGTGGGCATTGGCGGCCCAACCCAGTTCAAAGGTCTTCGACAACTAATAAGAAAAACTACAATAGTGGCAAAGTAAGACCCACCGCAACATGAGAAAGTGTTGGCGTCGAATGTTATTGGGGTCAACGACATCAGGGAGCAATGGTGGTTCCCCCTGTGTCGTCCGAGATCTCTCATTGAATGGGAAATGAGAGTTAAGATACTGTCTCCCTTTTGGAAAAGTGTTCTGATGTCGACAAAAGGAGGACACGACTCCCAGAAGAAAAAAGGCTTCGCGGAATCTGCTGTGATGAGGAAGTGGCAGAGGTACATGGACGAAGTCAAAAAGTGGAAAGATTCCAGACTGCCCTTGGTTGGAGGGTGCATGATAGAAGGTGTGGCCGCAACTGTGTGACACGATCGAGTGTCAGGGGGATGACAAGATCAGGGATAAGTTGTGCCAGAGGCGGGACAAGGTGAATAAATTCAGAGGATAAAGGTAAGTGACCTGGGTAGTAATCTGAAGATATAGCCAATGCCGGTGGGGGTAAAATGAGAAGTAATGCTCCAACCAAGGGTCACATGGGTTGCGTGTGGCCAAAAGGAAAGTAGGTCTCCAACAGTGACGACAAACGCAAATACTGGAAAATAAAAGGCGTTTGTACAATAAATAATGAATAAATGGGGGAAAGATGTACAAAATACAGAAACGGGTGCCCCAGTGTGAAATAAGTGCCCCAGGGAGTGCAGAAGTTTCTGGGAAAACTGATGAAGGGTGGGGGCCCCATTGGCAAGTTTCTGTATGAGGTAGGTGAGATGAAGATAGGTTCGCAGATGGGCAAACTGATCGTGGGTGAAATGGTGGGTTCATGATCCTGCGGAGGTGCAGGTAAAAAAGAACATAACCATAAGGCGACGAGTTGGGAGTCCATATGGGAAGCTAGCAAAATGAGGAGAAGAAGTATGTGGTTAATTCGCAACATGATGAAAGACTACCAGGACTCCCATCCCTAAAGGGTGATGAAGAACAACATGAGTGTCAAAAGTGCAGAAGGTGCTATGAATGGGACAACTCATGTGGGGAGAATGCTACCGGGTTACAGTACCAATGATGTAAATGGAGGTGTGAGTACTGCAGAGCCAGGAATGGGTATCCTAAAGGCCAATATCAGAGGGTGTGACTGGAGTGTAAATGCAATACAGCGGGAGAGACTACATGCCAGTGCTGAGTATATACCTGAAGGAAAGTTGTTGAGGGGTGATGATCAAGTACCTGCACATAGAACAACCAAATACCCAAAGTAAACAATATCTGAAGATAATAACAAATATGGACATGTATTAGATAAATGTGACAATGCGCGTGCGTACCTGGCCATGATATGAAAAAAAGGCACCCTGGGGGCTTAGGATGAAAAGTGGCCCAGGGACAGTCCGGGCGTTGTAGCTCTTCCAGTATTTCTTCGTCATATTGGAAACGACGGGAATATAATGGATCGTGAGGAGTGATCTCAGTGATCATGTGTTTTCCCCCTGCTGTAGAAATAGAGGAGATAATGCTAGGAGAGGTTGAGGGTTCACTCGTCATAAACCATATATTGAGGTATTGAGGGGTACCCGTAGTAGTGGGATGGAGAGTCTCCACAGGGGGATGAGAGAGAGAGTTGGGTGGGTTACGGGGTAAATCCTCAGACATGTCATCTAAGAACCATGGAGGCATAGGGAGTGCCTCGGGCTCGGGAGAGATGATATGGAGATCTTCAAATGGTGAAGATATGTTGATGATTGCTTCTGCGGGTTGGTAAAGTAGGGCTAACTGACGTTGCTGATATTCGATGATCATCAAACATTGGTATGTAAAATGAGCCAACGAATCGCAAAGAGAGCAAGGGCATCTCATGCGTTCATTGACTGAAGTAGTGACATAGCGAATGTCAGTGATAGGTGTTGTGGATGACGTATCCGGGCGTGGGTTGTTCTGAAAGTCCCGGCTTACGATAGCCAATGCCTACCAGAAATGAGGCAGTGTTGGACAATGATGGGTATAATGGCCATACTCAGAACAAATGGCACACGTGAATTTGGTCTTCAACCCTTTACTACTGGAAGGTTGAGTGGTAGCAGTAGTAGTGGGGGTTGGATTGGGGGGAATCAAATTCCTTAATTCCGGTAGTGATGGGCAGTTGTTGGTTTGGTGACCCTCTTTGTCACAGAAGGCGCAAGGTGGTAAGATGTGCAGAGGAAGTGGAGCTGTGGGCTCCTTCTTCTGTCGCCTGCCCCCGGCTGCAGCCGGGGGGGTAGGGAGTATGGGGGTAGTGGAGGTAGTGGGAGTGAGGACAGGAATCATCATGGGGAGTCCTTCCTGTGGGCGAGGGACCATCTCAGGTGGATGTAAGTACCACACTGGGATTGCTAACACCATATTGGGTAGTGTGAGCATTGCTTCTACCTGGAAAGATTCTATACTGGGTGGGGGGTAAAAGAAGGGAATTTGAGTGAGGGGTCAGGGGACTGTCTCCAAAATGGGACTAGGCCCTTGAGCGGGTGTGGATTCGGGGACCGTAGGTGTCGACGAATGCGCAGGAGGCTCCTGTGGGAGTGGTGTTGCGACTGTTGAGACGTCAGGAATGACTGAAGCCTCCTGAGGAGGACGCGCATCCTCCTGTTGAGTTTCTTTAGAGGAAACAACGCATACTTGGCTAGGGGGAAGGAGTGGTGGTGCTCCATGGTACGTCCCTAACAAGGATGTATCTTTGAAAATACCAGGACCCATCTCAACGAGTGGATATATGTCTTGGTTGGTGTGAATAAGAGGAAGAATGTTATCGATATTGGCAGATGGATTAGGCTCGTAATGTGAGACTTGGTCAATGGTTACAATCTTCCCATTGTGGGGGAACATGATTGTCCGAAAGACGGATGATGCCACGACCTTCATAGCATACATGTAGTTACGTCCCAGCAAGATATTGTAATCAAGTTGAGCGTCGATAACTTTGATGTCAATGAGGATAGTTTTTCCCCCGAGTTCCATGGGGACATTTTGGAAGAGCCCTTCGGGAGAGGATGGTCGTCCGTCATAAGCTCGTAAGGTGATGGCGGAAGGTATCAGTTCTGGGGAACCAAGTTTCTTCCATACTGTTTTGGACATGATGCATGTAGATTCCCCTTCATCGATGATACATCGATGGATGGTGATGTTCCGTATTTTTACTGGTATTTGAATAGCGACGGCGGCGGGAAGACGCGGTTCGCAGCTATCAAGGTCAAAGGTGATGAGTCGAGTATCGACAGGGTCGACTGCGCCCATAGCGGAAAGTAGTGATTTCTGCTGAGTATGACAAGTCTGGAGGACTTCCAGAACTGACATGGCAGCCGGGGATTGTGCTAAGTCATCTACCAAGCTGTAGTTGTGTGCTGCCCTAGCCTATGGGTTGTGGACATTCCTGCACAATGGGATGCGAGGGATGCGTAATGATGGTTCGGCTGAAGGGCGAGGGATTACCAACGGAGGTCCCGTCGATGTAGGGTTTATTTCTGCAGATGTAGGAATAGACTCAGCTGTTGCAGGATACTGACGATTGCGTGTTTGCAGAAGGATTTCTTCCTCACTGGTGAGAAGAATTGTTCTTTCTATTGTATTGTTGGGATTGTGGTATTGGCCCACCTGAGGTGGGGGATGCTGTGCATCCTGTTGGGTGTTTATCACACCTTGATGTGGGATGGGATTTTGCATCACGGTGGGAGGGGGTTGTTGCGCATATTGTTGTTGTGCCTGTTGCGGGGCAGATTGCGCAGGAGAAGGGGGAAGACTTGTAGAGTCCTTCAACCTTTTGAAATCAGCGATCTGTGGGCAATGGTGAGTCTAATGACCATATACGCCACAAAGAGCACAAGGGTGGATATTTTTAACAGTGTTCCGCCCTTGGCGTTTGTTGTTATTACCGCCTTGGGGGTTTTGGTTCCCTTAGTTTTGATTGCCCCCAGTGGGTTGATGCTGGGGGGTTTGATTCCCGCCTTGACCAGGATTGTTGTTATTCCTGTTCCTTCCTTTCCTCCTAGTGTTGTTTGATGGATGAGTTGGATTGGCTGTGTTCAACTGTTCAAAATTTTGATATTGTTGAGCAACAGAGGGTTGAACAAAATTGACCCCCGTATGAGGATGTGGGGGAGCCATGGGTTGTGGAGGACCTAAAAAGGGAAAGTACGGGTTCTGTGGTGGTGAGGCTCCATAAGGTACATAGGAAGGTGTGGCGCTTTCACTAGTACTAAAAGGTGATGTGGAGGGGGGACCACTGGTGGTTGGAGGAGGTTGATGTATGGAGGGTGCTGGTGGTGGTCCACTAGTGGGTGGAGGTATAACAACAGGATATGGTTGTTGATAAGGGGGTGGGGGGTAATAAGAAGTTCCCCCATATGCTGGTGGGTACTGAGGCATTCCATACATCAGTGGTGGTTGGGGTTGTGGACTATGGTGTGTGGTGGAACCTATTATCCCGTCTGCTGAGTGAGACATTCCGGGTTTGTCCTGGCCAAATGGCACAGGTTTGGGTAGATCAGGAAGTATAGTGTACAAGTATCCTGATTGTGCGTAAATGAGGTCATATTGTTGAGCCTTGCTGATGGCTTCCTCTTCAGATTGTGGGAAGGTAGAAGCTACATCCTTACCAAGGAGAGCGACAAGTGATCTAAGAAACCAGTCAAGACATTGTTGCTTGGTGGTTTCTGCTTTACACAAACTACGTCACCTATGCCACTCATGAATGTGGTTAGCAATGTGAGTGGCTAAGGACTGTTTGAAATTAGACAGTAGTTCTAGACCATTGTCATGTTGAATGGGTAATTGGAAGAAAGTTAAGAAGGCTTTGGCCAATGATTCAAAGGTCGTGTGGGACCTAGATTTTTCTTCGACATACCATTTGGCTGATGGGCCAGTAAGTGTGCATTGAAAAAGATGCAATCTAATAGAGTCTTCCATGATGCTATTGGAAGAGCACCATAGATGAAAGGTCATGACGTGATTGGCGGGGTCATCCCCTGCCTTCCCTTCAAACTTTGGTATGTGTGAAGGAAGTTTGGCTGGCATTGCAGGCCATGTGGCATCATGCAATATAGGATCATTAGTGAGCTTGGTGAGATCCAGAATGTTGAGAGAGGCCATGTATGGCATCTGTAGTGGGGTAGGAACGTTAGTTCCAGCCATAATGTGTTGTGCACTTGATCCTTGATGGAGACTAGGTGGGTTGGTGCTTCCACCTTGAGAGGAAGTGGGTCCCTCGCTTTCGTGCAAAGGAGAGCGAGTGGATGGATGACCTTGGGAAGAAGACCCAAGTAAGGTAGAACCAAGCAAAGGTGATCCTAAGATGGTAGCACTCACAGGAGTGTGTGAAGGAGGTATCGATGAGCGGGTATGACCAGATACTCCTCCTAAGATAGGAGGAAGGTTGAGAAAACGTTGTGAACGACGGGGGTTCTGTGGTTCCCCTATGATGTCAGACTTAGTTGTGTGAGATGTGTGCAACAAGTGGTGAGAGAAAATATAGAAACAAGAGCCTTTTGCTATGATGGTCTACACAATATATATATCAAAGTCAAATTGTAATCAGATGTGCATCATACATAAATGAGAAAGAAGCATATATGTGGGTAAGAGGGTTTTGTTTTGTCCGCGTGGGGGAATCAAAAAGAAAGAAAATGCTCGTGTCCTAGAAGACGTAACGTCCTTCCTCTCAAATAGCACTAGATCTTCCAATATCTCTCAACAGTGGGGTCTGAAGTCACCGGAAGAGATACTAGTGAAGAATGAAATAACTGGTTATAATGAGGGGTAGAGGGTGCAATATCCCGAAAGAGCTGGCGATACTTCCCAATAGCCACACAAAATCCAATCAAGGTGCAATTTAAGCCCACAATTGCCACCTGGGTAGATGTCCTAAAATTGGTCACTAGGTACCTCGGTCCAAGCGTGGCATTTAGATTTTCGGCCTAAGAAATGGGTCACGGGCTGGATCCCGTCCAAGAGGTGGGTGCCTCAAGGGGGGACGCACAGAACAACCGGACCTTGGCCTTCAACCCTTCACGGGTATCTCCCTGCCTTATGGTGATTGGAATGCTGGACTTGGAGGATTTGAAAGTTCCCTATTTTTCAACTTCTATGTTTGAAAGTGTGAGAACTAGATAACGGGGGGTTATTTGGATGCCTACCCCCGAAATCCTACCTAGACTAAAATTTTCTTTTGGCACCTCCTGTGGAGGACAACTTAGTGAGTTGTTAGAAAGATTTTAGATGAAGTTGTTTTGTGAGTCCGGGGGTGAAAACCAACCTCGTTTGATTAAAAGTGGGAGTGGATAGTCTAATCAAGAAAAGATGGGGTGTTTTCAGAATCCCTTTTGAGGAGACCTACTTAGACCACCACGTTTTGAGATGAGGCTATGTGAGTGAAAAAGTGGCTTTTGTGTGTGAGTGAAAGTGTCCCAAATTTTAGTTATTTAGATGTCACCTTGCAACATGTGGACATCGCTTGGTCCTTTACAAGAGTTTGTTTACCTAAATAAGCTAGATGTCATTGGTACAACCTTGTGGAATTTTAAAAGCCCTAGAAACTAGCATGTGGACATTGTGGTCCGTTACTATCCTTTATCTCCCTATGTGTGAGTTAATCTAGAAAAAGCATGAAACTAGTCCTAGAATGAACATGTGGGCATGTGTGGGCCCGTTACAAACTTTTAAACTCTCCTAGTTTTTTGATCTAAGAAAGAAGAAATTCAAACACTATTCTAGTTTTGTTGAGATGTGGGCATGTATGGGCCCGTTACAAGAATGTGTTTGAGAAAATGAAACTAAGAGGGGTCTCAAAAAGAGCCTTTGTCCTCTCCTAAAAGTTTTGAAATTTTTTTGTTAAGGGAGATGAGATCGTTTTCGCAATCCTTTTCTGGTTCTCAAGATCGCTTGATGGCGCAAGAAAAGAGCATACTCACGATTGTTACTTTCAATTTTTGGTCCCAAAATGTGATTTTAGATGTGATTATAATTGATTTTTCAACTTAGATTTGTAAACCAAAGCAAGCCATCCATGTGGCTAAAAGCAAAATAAGGGAAAATGATTTTTATCCACCTAAGTGCCTATGTTTGCTTGATTATCCCCTTTATAAGTTGAGGGGTCTAAGTGGTGCAGTATTTAGAGCATGCATGTCATGATTCTTAACAAGGAAAAATGCTTTTTCCCCACACCCAAGAGCTTACAATGCAAATTTTAATTCAAATGTGTGGCCTACTGTGTGGACAGAGGCGCATATGTCACATGGGCGCTGACATAACTGAGAAACAAAGCGCATGCGCACCCGACGCGCGCATGTGGGGTAGAATACCCGCGCGCCTGTGTCAAAAGTTCGAGAAGAAAAATCCAGATGGATTTCTCTCCAATTTCCGGTGAATTGACTGGTAAGCAGGTCGGCTAAGGCCGGTTTGTGAACCTGCAAGTTAATGAAATCAAAAGGAAAGCAAATAAATCCCAAATGAGGGAGGAATTGATACCTTCTCCCCATTATGCTCGCCAATCTGTTTGCACCCAATTCGTCACTAGGTGAGCAAATTAAGAGTGCTTACATGCCCAGTTGGGCTCTACTAGGCATGACAGTTGTGAGGTAAAGGGTTAGAAAGAAAAACAACAAAGCTATTAACAAAAATTAAACTAAAACAAATAAAAACTAAAAGCATATGAGAAAATGAAAAATACAGACAAATGGACCAATATCACCAATGTATAAGCTGATCTTGATGAAATCCAAAGGCACAAAGAAAAAAGGGGACTTGGGTCCCTTCTCTCTCCAATGGAAGGCTCTTGAGGCCCTCAAAGCTTTCTCTCCTTACAATGAAAAGATGAAAAATGTGGGTGAAAGAACTCCAAGCTTATTCACTCAAGTGAGGGGTGAATAGATTTATGAAATGCAGCTTGTAATGTTTATTGCCAAAGAATGGGTCGTTAGCAATCTCAACAGCATAACAGTATGAAGAATTCCTTGAGAAAATGGTGGTCATTCATGTCTTTTTATAGCCAAGCATTGGATCATTATGTAACCTCTTTAGAATGTGAAAAGGAGATCTTTAGGGCACAATTAGGTCTTTGACCAGCCCACCATGAGGATTGAGCTCGGATTTGGTGTCAAATCGACTTGGGAGCTGATCCATTAGTGGTTGGGAGGCTGACCAATTTCAATAAATGCGTCGTTTAGCAGGCATGCGGGTTTTTTTCCCAACAGTCGTGCCTTGTGCACATATGTGTGCTTTGTATGTTTCTGTTACGCGCATGCACGCGCGCGCCTAGATGATGTAAAGCGGCTTTCAAATTTTTGGTCATTTGTATAGTTTTTTGACCTTTTTGAAATGCTGAGGAATTAATTTTGTGCCATGAATGACTCCAGTCTTGTGTTGACGATGCAGATTTCTTGTCGCCCTGTGCGGACGAAATTTCAGTGATAACACAAGCGATGCCATCTACTACATAATGGAAGAAACCACCAGGGCAATAGTCTTTGCCTCTAAACCACTTGATACATAGAGCCTCTTTGAAAAACTCAGAAATTACAAACATTGATTCTACTCCAACCTAAACGACACCTTGTCACCTCAAATTAAATGTGGAGAGTGTGGAGGACCAGTGATCCATGTGACAATGGAAGGGTCGGTGTGACACTCCGGGGATAGAGCTAGATGAATTTAGTGTGACTAGCATGACTTCCATTAATGATGGTAAAAGAGTTTTTACTACGCTGACAGGGAATCCTTTCCCACTTAAGGAATGTCACTTTCACCCCCCTATGATAATCTTAGTTGGAAGTTCGACCCTCGTTGTCAAATGTCCACCGGTAATACATATTATATCTTTCATTATGATTAGCGTACCGGTTTATGAACGATTAAATGAATAGGACTTGGTAGGTTACGATGGTTATTGTTCCTTAAACCCGACCCATGATTATGTTGATGGGAACCAAATAAAGTTCCCTAGGGTTATTTTATTCGGGAAAAAATTGGGCGCGAGCATGGAAACCTTATGCGAAAGGGTGAGTGCAGTATGGATCATGAGGTTATACATTATACACACAGTCCCTACGCTTAAGGGTTTTGGTTATTGCTAAAGCCTTGGGGTTTTCCTTTATAACCTTCCTAGTCGAGGTAAGACAAGACAATATAGTTAGAGAATCATGTGGTAAGTAGAATTTAGGAGTTATTTAGTAAAAATTTTATGATATAGTTCTATAACATAGTTTTATAATAGAGTTCTTATAACTAAGGGATTCCCTTTCTGCCAAGTAATTATATAAACAATTTTATTTTTTTTATGGTAATTATGAGGTACATTACATATGGTATCAAAGCAAAGGTTTGAAACACTTGGACCTTGAGAAGGTCCATCTAACTTAAGCATATAATTGTGTTTATGTAAAACTAATAAACCTTTATTTTTACAAACAAAAAACCTTTTCTGTTGTGTTAATCATGGCAACATAGGATGACGGGGAAATCAGAATCGATGGAAATCTTGAACAAAGACTTCATGAAAATCAGAGACAAAATAGTGATTAAATCTCACCTACTGAAGTTCTAGAAACAATGAGGAATCTCATCGTTGAACTGCATGTTTTCAAAGCTAACAATGAAAAACTGAATAAATCTTAGCAGGAACAACATGAAATAAATGAAGTCCTGCTGCGCAGTATATTGACAAAGAAAATCCCAAAATATAATAATAACGACGAAGAAGTTAGAAAGAGGTATTCCAAGAACTCTTGAACTAAAGAATAAAAAGGAGACAGTTCGTCTGAAGGTACACCTTCAGTTGAGGACAAAACAAAAAAAGACAGAAAGAGAAAACAAGTAGACCACCTTGAAGGAGAATTTAAGAAAATTAAACCAGCTACCTTTGATGGAGAATCTAGAACAGGAGAGGAAGTTGAGGCATAGTTATTAGACATCAAAAAACATTTCCAGATATATAACTATTCAAGCAATATGAAGGACAGAATGGCCATTTACAATATGAAAGGAAAAGCCAACATTTGGTGGCAAGAACTGAAATTGTCCAAGGGCTTAAAAAGAGAAATAGATGGAGTGGTCTGACTTTAAGAAATATTTCAAGAAACAATACCTATCTGAAAGCTACTATGAAAGGAAAACCAAAGAATTTTATGAGTTACGACTTGGTCAAATGACAATGGAGGATCTTATAAACAAATTCCTGTAATTACTAAGGTTTGTACCTTATATCCAGGAGGACAAGGTAAAAATTCAGCGGTTCCTAAGTTGTTTACCATAGTCCAACAGGGACAAAATTGATTTTGACAACCCCAAATCCTTTAGTGAAGTATTTAGGAAAGCACGAATGTGCTACAACCAGTACAAACAGTGAGCAGAGTTTCCCAAAGCTTGGAAGTGTAACTACCCTAGTTGGATAAATGTTTAAGAATTATAAAGTCAAAATTAATTAGGGGATTAATTGTCTTAACAAGGTATTAATTAAACAAAGATTGATCTAATGATATTAATTAAGTAAGTTATTAATTAATTAAGAGTTATAATAAGTGATTAATTAATTAAATATTTAACTACAAATTACATTTAATAACATGAGTAATAGATTTAATAGATTAATGATATATGATATAAAATGGTTATGTACCCAACAAGGGATAACCTGTTAAACCTGAGAAGATAAAACATTAAAGGGAATATCAGGGACATTAACGAGGGCAGGTGAGGAGGTAAATGCAGGAGTCGGTGTAGGAGGAATAAGGGAGGAAAGGAGGTTGACATGAGGGGAATTCGAGGGAGGATGAGAGAGGGAGTTTGAGGATGGTTGGACTTGCAGGGAGCAGGGAGTTTCTGGCAGTGGCATTTTGATCATTGGAGGCACCAGGTTGCTGAAGGTTTTGGGAACGGGGACCAGGATATCCATAGAGATCTTGGAGCTAGGTAGTCTTCCTAGTTGGCAAGGAGGATAGTAGGTTTGGGCGGTGTTGGTCTGTGCATCAGGTAGCAGGAAGGCAACAGCAAGGCATCCAGGCGACAAAAATTAGCATCAAAACCAGGTAAATTGTTAAATTTATGTATTGTTTCATTCTGCCATGAAATCATTAATCATCGATAAATCTAAGTTACTGAAGTTGTTGTTATGAAAATCAATATTATGTTATGAAGTTATTGTCTCAGTTTATGAAATAAATTTCTTATGAAATAATGTGATGTTAAATTTATTTGGTTGTTACATTTGGTATCAGAGTGTCTTAGTTTGAAATCTGGGCCTAAGGGCCAAAGCCCCAAGCGTTAACTCCAGCCACGCTTAACCTACAAGAAAAACACGTCAGTTTGCATCTTAATAGATTGTGTCAAGCAAAATTCAGCTTGACCTAATATGACTGATACAGTATCAGAAAATATACTCAAGGTAGTACCCCTACATTATCCAAGGAAATGGTCTCATACATATATCACAAGCAACTGCTTTAGGTAATACCCTTTAACTGGATCATATATGGCTACTACAGTATTAGTATGAATATTCAAGGGAATTCCCTTTAAAATAGTGGCAACAAACCAGATAGTTTGAAGGATCACTTCCCACAAAATGGCTACCCTTAAAGCAGCCTGATAAAGCTATTAAGCACGAAAAACAGGGGTATTAACCTAATTTTATTTGATAAATACTTGTCAATGAGGTTTTGGGTAGAATAGACACCTGAAATCTATGAAAACGTCGAGGGAAGCTTCTATTCAAGGCTTGAACTTGGCAAGATTCAATAACTACACGAATTATACTATATAAAATGCAATAGGACTTTTGCAAAACCTTGAAAAGGCCTACTTCATCTCGAACTTACCTAAATGAGGAACTACCAATGTGCAGTAGGAAAAAGGAAATTTTGAAGACTTGTATTGCGCGAGAATGGTGTAAACTACTTTCCTATATTAGCCTCGGTAAATTTTAAATAATGTAAAATCTCATGAACAATAGACCAATATAAATTTTAACCTTGCCAAGAAAGTAATTTTAACACCACGTAATGTTTCATGCAACTAATCGTTATCCCAAAGGAGAGTTGTCTATTACGTAGGAGAACGGATCTGAGCTGTCAGATCTCAAGAAGATACCCGACAGCCGTCGGATCTACAGGGAGTTGCGAGGGAGTTAATTCCTCGAGGACAGGAGGAGAAATCCCGATGAGAGGTGTGAAGGCATCGGGATATCAGCATTCGTGAAATCGGGAGTCACGAGGTCGAGGAAGTTAGAACATTTCAAGTCTCAAAATAGCGGGAACGATCTGGACCGTCTGTTTGAGGAGACACGTGGCGAAGATCGAACAAATCGTCGGTATATCGGCTACCGGGGTTTTGAGTTGACAGAGGATTTCCGTCATCGGAGCATCGAAAACTCTGAAACAACGAGAGGCGATCAGGACTATCCGTTCTTGGGACACGTGGCAATGATCAGAGCCATCAGGAAAGTTCCCAACAGGAGGTTGTCCATCGGGCAATCGGGAGTCGGGAAATCATGGATCCCGCGGACAGGTCGTCCTTGCAGTTCGGAAACGTGAGGCCCGATTTTTCGAAAAGTGGAAAGCTTTGTGGTGGAAGCTAGTTGTCATCGCAGATAGGGATATCATGAGTCCCAAGAACATAGTAGCGAGAGTTGCGAAATCACGAAACACGATTTCCCGATGGGCCAAGGGACAACGGGGCCCACAGAAGGGTCAATGGTGAATAGGTGGCAGATTGCATCGTGGATCGGAATATCACGAGTTCCATGGACAAAGTGTCCACGCACTATGAAACTGCGAACTCCAAAACCCCAAAAGGAGGGAAGTTCGTGATCACGGGGCAACGGTCACGTGGGCCGAGAGCCTAGCTCGAAGGGCTAGTCGAAGTTATCGTGCATCAGAATTCAGAGTTTTGCAAGTCCAGAGGACATGCGCGTTTCAGCATAGAAAACCCCAAATCTCGATGAGGAGTATGACTGTTGTTGGGAAAAATACCCTACGGACTAGCATTCTAGGGTCAGATTTGCATGCATATTTTGACCATAAAGAAATGACTTTTTAACCTACCACCCAAAACTTAAACCCCTCTTTCACGGTACATGCATGGAAAGGAACTACTAACCTTTTTACTGATGTTTGGTGTAGATGCTCCATTGCGCTTTGCCCGCTTACTTGCGTTGCTCCTTCCAAAGTTAACCTGTAATCAAGACAAAACACTATGCATGCATGCTACTTTTCTACTTGAGGGTTAGAAATTAAGCATAAATTACATAAATCATAGATAACTCATGCATTGGGATGGGAAAAGTATTCTTTTATTATTTTCAAAATTAATCAACTTACAATCAAAGTCGAGACTGACCATCGCTCCTTGATCCTGATCCTAGGCTCCTCCTCTTCTTTTGTCCTCCAACCGCTTTGCGTTAATTCTCCTTAGGCTCGAGGAAAGGCTAAAGGGTTGGGACAAATGGATTTGGAAAATGGGCAGAGTTTCTTTGCTATAATTTTCCTCCTACAAATAGTACCCCTACCCCTTCTTTTATAGGCTAGAAGGAACTACGGTTTTGGATGAACTCTCAGCCATGCATGGCCGGGAGTTTCAGTTAACTGACCCATATCTTTTTGGCCCATTGGCAACTTTCCTTTTTTTTGTGTTTTGTTAGGTAAACACGGGCTATAGTAGGCCTGCCAAAGTTCACCCGCGTGTAGTAGTGGGTTAGGGGGCATGTACCTTTACCCAAGAGGATTTTTAAAGAGGTTGTTCAGCAAATGTTTTGGAAATGAAGGGATATGAGTTGGCCTGATGCCAGGTAAGAATGTGTGGTGCAATTTAGGGTTATAACTGTAATGTCCCCACTTTGGGACATCATAACAGGGAAGAGAGGCATTTTGAGAGGCATTTTGGGGTCCATCTTGCATTGATGATCATATTCCATCATTATGATTCATTCTGCACAGGTTGGCTTTGGTTTCGTTGCATTCTGACGATTTCGATGATTTTGACTATTTTCAGCTATAAGTCAATGGAATTCACTGAAGAGGTCATTTTGGGCACATTACTTGGAGGAACCTCTCAGTGTAATAGCTCATTGGAATCGGGAGGAGCAACACTACAAGATGGGATGTCTAGAAGTGACTTTCAGTGGCCAGGGAAGCCACAAGGAGAGATAAGGAGCTTTTCAAAGGTAAAACGGTTAATTAATTAAGTAAAGTGATTTAATTAATTAATTAATTATTAATAAAATGAAAGTCACTTTGGAGGGACAAGGTGAGCCAAAAAGTATAAAGGAAAGGCAAGGGCCTCTTCTCATGAATTCATGTATGATCTTATTTTTGATTTCTGGCTTCTAGCTAGTGAGCCCAATATTGGGGGGTTTGAGGGTTTTGACATAACAAACCCTAGAGGACGATTCAGTGGTGAAAGATTCCACCTATCTTGTCCCAAGATTGGTCTCGAAGATGCAATACTCTCCCACACCATTTTAATTCCAGATCTACTCAGTTGCAGGAGGATTCTACATCAGTTTCATGTGCAGATAGAGAGGGCGCACCAGTTGAGGGATTCCAGCAAGAGGGGCACACCATCTTTGGAGAGAGATTCGTTGTAGGAGATTGGCAGGGCCATTGAGGATTTTATCACCTGGGTTTTCATTGCAGGGCCTTGGACATCAGATCTAGTGCTTTATGAGACATTTTTATGGCTCAAATTATTTCTTGAGCAGTGGGGCGAATTGAAGAGAAGGAGGGTGTTTTTGAGATCCAGATCTAATCCGTTTGGAGGGGTTACACTTTAGATATGACCCTGAGACTTTACCTAGTGACTTGCAGTGTCCCAATCTATATTTCTGGAGAGTTTTAGAGCATTTGGAGGCCTCCTTCAGTAGGGCCAAATTATCTAGGGTTTCAGTCATCTAGTGGGGTGCACCGTTCAGTGGGGGATTTCAGATCTACAGAGATTGAGAGGGATATTGGAGATTCGGTCACCTGGGTTGTTCTTACCATCACCCGATCTATCATTTGGCATATTTATTAGGGTGATTTGACACTTTTGGCAGTAGGGCCGAGTTATTGAGGGTTTCAGCCTTCTATTGGAGCCTGTCATTCTTCAGTTGGAGAGTTGGGCATTCAGATCTGCTTGTATTGATCTTCATTTCTTATTCATCCTTTGGAGGCATCTTTTGTATTAGCAGGAGCATTTTGTAGCATATCTTAGCTATTGTCTATCTTCTTGGCCATCTGTTGAGCATTCCAGATCAGCATCTTCATTGTAGCAGGTTTCTCTATTTTATGAATAAAGAAGAATTGAGATGTTTTGGCTTGTCTATATTATTGCATATGGTTGAGGTATGTTCAATGGTTATCTCTTTATGTTATTTGTTGCATACACACATATAAACACATCTAAAAGGTAGATCAAAAAAATGTCTGACGAAATACCTCACTCAGAAAAAGTTTTAAAAAGACACCAAAACAGTGATGATCCTTGCATAATGGCTTGGGAACATTACAGTGGTATCAGAGCTTAGATTGCTACCAGCCAGTGGGAATTAGCACATGCATGCAGAGCCATAGAGGGGTATTCTATACAGAGATATGGATATTCTTATTAGGATTGAGGAGTGTTAAAGGGAATATAAAACCATCAATAATTTCAAAGGGCTCATAACATTTCAATGGTTCCTATCTTATAAAAATCCTAGTTGGAGAAAAAAGAAGATTGCAGGTGGGCTCAAGGCAATCGAGGAAATTAGAGCAGCCTTTGGGTGGAATACCACGTCCACTAGGAGGGAAAAACAGAGAAACCCCACACCCAGTAGGAGCATGCAACGTGGCTACAGTTGCAAGGTGCCTTGGGAACTTGATCATAGGTGTAGGGGTAAGGGTAAGAAGCATATTGTTGAGGTACGAGAGGACAGTGATGATGAGGCATGTGAGGATGGATCGATTGAGGTTTATCTGGGGCAATCCGATGATGATAGTGACTCTTGCACAGAGGCTAGTGATAGTGACTCTACCTCAGAGGATAGTGATGATGACTCTTGCACAGAGGCTAGTGATGCTTGCATGATTGAGGAGGAGGATGACCCTTGTGTAGTGGATAGGCAGCTGGATGGACACGACGATAGCCCTAGTGTCTTAGCAGACACGTCAAATACCATTGATGACCTTACACCTCAGCAGAGTGGTGACACTAGCGAGGAGTCACACATGTTAGCACCTAGAGATGATGAACTTCCTATGGGGGTCGTGACACATCTGACACCTGTTCAGACACCCATGATATCCACGTCAGATGAGGAGATGAGTGGCACGTCAGGTATGATGGATGAGCCTAGTGTGAGGGATGCACACCATGGACAGGTAGACCCACAGATCCAGGAGGAGGTACAGGACGTACATGTAGTTGACCCCACACATACAGGTCAATCAGAGGAGAGGGAGTCACAACTATTGGAGACTCCAGTAGTTGAGCAGATGGCAGAGATTGACAGGTGGATGGATAACTTACTTCCAGGATCATATTGCATGAATGAGGATGCACTCTTTGGCAGTTAGGATGACGATAACATGCGTCTAGATACAACTATATTGGATCTAGGCGCAGATGATAGTAGCAGGTTGAGTGCACAGGAGGATACAACTACTCATACAGGATATAGTGTGAATCAGGGGGAGATGGAATCTAGTGATGGGATGTAGTGGCATACAGTAGTACCTAGTGGCATAGTAGACAGTAGGCAGTTCATCACTTTATCTTTTGCAGAGAGTGTTGTTAGTGATGGCACTAGCAGTGAGAGGCATGAGGGGGTACCCCAACATGATTATGATCATGAGTCACACCACTTAGAAACACAGTTGGGAGTTAGTGAGGCTATGATGAGGGAAGACACTAGAAATATTGATGACATGCATGCAGTGATGGCAGATTACGGTTGGAGAGCATCAGTGGCACATGGTATCTTAGATGGAGGATTTTCCATGGATGATTTTCACACTCTCTAGGAGAGAGTGTCTATGATGAGGACTGACTACCAGCATTTGTTGACAGACAGAGACTACCTACTAGGGATTGGTGAGTTGTATCATAGGGCCCTAAGGGGGCAAGAGTTGGATATAGACCGACTCACTTGGGAGTTGGACAGCACTCGAGGATTCTTGAGAGGCACACATACCATCCTTCAAGAATCATAGTCTATATCAGATGGGTCTCTTGAGGATATTCATCAGAGATCCACTTCATCTGTCTTAGTGGATAGTCAGATGTATCATTCATTCACATTGATAGAGGATGTTTATGATCTAGCAGAGGAGCACCAGTCGATGGGGGACACTTCCATTTGTGGCTTGGGAGTGGTTGATCTCCATACAGAGATTGATCCAGCCGTACACCCAGGATTTGTGATGCAGCATGAGTTTGGGGGAGATGACATGAGTATTCCATAGCATACTGTGATGAGTGATAGCTCACAGAGAGATGCCAAGGTGTATGGTGGCATTCAGAGGGGTATAGTGCCTTGTAGGGAGGAGACACACTTAGGGGAGTATGTAGATGTCACTCCTCTACAAAAGCACATAGTTGTGGGAGATCACCTTCACCATTTTAGCAGTTGCATGGTAGATGAGAGATGGAGTTTGGTTGACTAGTAGTCGGAGGGGTTACTTCTGGTTGTACTGGATGGTTGGGACTTGGTGATGACCATAGGAGAGCATCTTTCATGGACACCGATGGACGAGCTTCTAGTCGAATCATTGGGATTCACCAAAGCATGTGACACCTCCCAGTCCTATAGTCAGTTGTAGATGTTTCTGTTAGCCTGTCCTGACACTTTTATCATAGACAACAGCATGAGGAGGGATAGGCCATGGCTCAGGGCAATGAGATTGAGTAGGTCGAGACTATATGACAAGAGTACTTTTATGGCATACAGCAGGTCAGAGGTGGACCGTGTTAACAGACAATTGAGACTTGGTGTGTGATGGTGAGCATCATAGACCTAGTGATGACAAATGAGCACAGTGGGCTTCCGACAATGATCATCCTAGCACAAGAGCAGTGAGCGGAGACTCGAAGTGATAAACTTCCAAGTTTGCCCTGGGATCCAGGAGTTCACTTGGTTAGTAGGATGTTTCACTGCATGACAACCCAGGTGGCGCCAGAGAGCCACACACTCCACCTTGGGTTGGTTTGGAGTGGCTCAGCAGGTACTTTTCCTATGGGGCGAGACCTTTTCTTCCTCTTGATCATCATGATAGGGCATGGATACGTTTGGATAGGTACTTCTTCTACAGAGGTGTTTATGCCGATACAGTTTCTGGGCAGCAGGTTCGGTGGTCACAGGTATTTCAGCTTGAGGATCCCGGGGAGGAGGATCCTTTATGTATGCAGGGGATAGACAGTCGTGGACATAGTAGTGCAGTTTCAGCAGGAGGATCATTGACAGAGGTTAGCATGGGACCCAGGGATTGCAGGATTGAGTAGTTCATTGACCGACAGGGGAGAGTGGACCATTGTAGGGGAAAGTTATTCTAACTTTCCATTTAGCATAGTGCTTGAGGGTGTCTCATGGAGATCTTGCAATACCTCATTCTGGCATCATCATGTGCAGTTGATGGAGACCATGTGGATCTTGGTAGAGATTTGGAGGATGGATGCATTCCGAGATGAGGCCATGGGCCAAGTGCAGAAGGTTCACAGGGTTGATATCTTCCAGGACTATTCTTCACAGAGTATTGCAGTTCACTTCCTGATATGGGATCTAGGGGGTGGAGTGTGCTATTTTTCATCATTGGATGGTTTCTACTATGTATCCCACAGGTGGACATGGGATCCTGGTATTTTACTTCAGGGGATTTGGGTATTTCTTGAGGACAAGTAATTTTCTAGCAGGGAGGACTGTAATGTCCCCACTTTGGGACATCATCACAAGGCAGAGATTTATGATGACTGGAGTAGCAAGATGGGTGCTAGAGCGAGTACAGGGGTATTTGAGAGGCATTTTGGGGTCCAGCTTGCATTGATGATCATATTCCATCATTATGAGACATTCCACATAGGTTGGCTTTGGTTTTGTTGCATTCTGACGATTTCCATGATTTTGACTATTTTGAGCTATAAGTCAATGGAATTCATTAAAGAGGTCATTTTGGGCACATTACTTGGAGGAACCTCTTAGTGTAATATCTCATTGGAATCAGGAGGAGAAACACTACATGATGGGATGGCTAGAGGTGACTTTCAGTGGCTAGGGAAGCCACAAGGAGAGATAAGGAGCTTTTCAAAGGTACAAAAGTTAATTATTTAAGTAAAGTGATTTAATTAATTAATTAATTATTAATAAAATGAAAGTCACTTTGGAGGGACAAGTTGAGCCAAAAAGTATAAAGGAAAGGAAAGGGCCTCTTCTGATGAATTCATGTATGATCTTATTTTTTATTTCTGGCTTCTAGCTAGTGAGCCCAATATTGGGGGTTTTGAGGGTTTTGACATAACAAACCCTAGAGGACGATTTGGTGGTGAAAGATTCCACCTATCTTGTCCCAAGCTTGGTCTCGGAGATGCAATACTCTCGCACACCATTCTAGTTCCAAATCTACTCAATTGCAGGAGGATTCTACATCAGTTTCATGTGCAGATAGAGAGAGGGCGCACCAGTTGAGGGATTCCAGCAAGAGGGGCACACCATCTTTGGAGAGAGATTCGTTGTAGGAGATTGGCAGGGCCATTGAGGATTTTATCACTTGGGTTTTCATTGCAGGGCCTTGGACATTAGATCTAGTGCTTTCTGAGACAGTTTTATGGCTCACATTATTTCTTGAGCAGTGGGGCGAATTGAAGAGAAGGAGGGTGTTTTTGAGATCCAGATCTAGTCCGTTTGGAGGGATTACACTTCAGATATTACCCTAAGAATTTACCTGGTGACTTACAGTGTCCTGATCTATATTTTTGGAGATTTTCAGAGTATTTGGAGGCCTCCTTCAGCAGGGCCGAATTATCTAGGGTTTCAGTCATCCAGTGGGGTGCACCATTTAGTGGGGGATATCAGATCTACAGAGATTGAGAGGGATCTTGGAGATTCGGTCACCTGGTTTGTTCTTACCATCAACCGATCTATCAGTTAGCATATTTATTAGGGTGATTGGACACTTTTGGCAGCAGGGCCGAGTTATTGAGGGTTTCATCCTTCTATTGGAGCGTGGCATTCTTCAGCTGGAGAGATTGGCATTCAGATATGCTTGTATTGATATTCATTTATTATTCAGCCTTTGGAGGCATATTTTGTATTAGCAGGAGCATTTTGTAGCAGCTCTTAGCTATTGTCTATCTTCTTGTCCATCTGTTGAGCATTCCAGATCAACATCTTCATTATAGAAGGTTTCTCTATTTTATGAATAAAGAAGAATTGAGATGTTTTGTCTTGTCTATCTTATTTCATATGGTTGAGGTATGTTCCATGGTTATCTCTTTATGTTATTTGCTGCACACACACATATAAACACATTTAAAAGGTAGATCAACAAAGTGTTTGACGAAATACCTCACTCAGAAAAAGTTTTAAAAAGACACCAAAACAATGATGATCCTTGCATAATGGCTTGGGATCATTACAACAACAGATGCGCCCTAATGTGTGAGGTCAGAAGAGCATCTGATGGCCGAAATAGATTACCAATATTTTACCAATCTGTACTGATATGTTGAATGAGTGAGCCCATGAATCAGGAATCAGGAGGTGCCATCTGCAAAATAACAAATGTCTCACCGAGGCGGGCATACCCATGCTAGGGATAAAATAGAACCATGGATACCAATCAAATACACTGTAGATCCATGTCAAATAACTATAAAGAGTAGCCACGAATAATACAAAGCAGAGCTACATCTCAAAATCCGAAAGATATACATATAAAGTATCCATCTCCCAGAAGCTGATTCGGCCTAATGGATGTACTTTAGAGCTTGAGAAACAACTTCAAAATCTTCTAAAATTGGGTAGGAGTGTAATATGAGTGTACGACTACACTACCTAAAGGTCTTCGACAGCTCATCGATTATGGAATTGATAATCTTGATGATCGGACTGAAGGCTTCAGTGATTTCGAACAAAGACTTGATTAGACATTCAGGATGGTCGGGTATGTGGACAAGAGACATATTGCAGAGGGGTCGACTCAGGCTTAGTGTCAAACTTCCCTTGGACGATAGCACGACAAGTGATAAGACTCAGGCAACATATATGTTAATCATAAGTCTACAAAGTAGGAGGCAACGTAAACTCTCCATATGTTTGGAAGAGTAACCAAATGGTGGAGGACACAACTCTATATAGCGAGAAAAAGATTCCTAAGGTCATACTACATCCCATAGTTTGATGATCAAACGGATAGATGTGATTCATCTAAAGGCGACTCATTATGCTGCCAATAAAGAAAATACTTTTCCCATCCTCTTTTTGGGGTATATTTGTTTTTTTGGTTCTTTTTGATGATTTTTGAAAAAGAATAAAGGAATATTACGTTACAGTGGAGGAACGAGTACTGCAAACATACAAGCTCAAGGCACAAGAACAAGACTGATGTTCTGGGGAAATGATACTCGGGAAAAATCTTCTAGTGGCCAAAGGTGTCAAGACACAGAAGAAAACTGTTACAAGGCTGATGGGTAAGGTATGCAAATGCGGTTGATAGAACACACAATGGTAACGTCCTTCGATGTAAGTTTAACGAGCCCAGAGAAGGGAAGCTCAGTGGTTTTTCATATTTAGAGAGTCTAAAAAAGCATAAAAGGAAACTCCATTGGGGTACCTTTTTCGACAATAGTCTGGTCAGTTCGAAAAAGGGATAAACTAGCACTGATTAGACATCAATTAAAAACCATTTTAACGAGTGTGAAAAGGACAAGATCACTCGGCTATTTTTTCTCTTTTAAGGAGTCTGAAAAAATCTTAACTATGGACTCCGTCAGGAATGTTATTCTAGACCATTTTAACGAGTGTGAAAGAATAAGGTCACTCGGCAATATTTTCAATTTTAGGGAGTCTGAAAAGAGCTTAACTATGGACTTTCGGGGGGGGGGGGGGTTNGTAAATTTAGTCCCTCAGGCCCAAAAAAGGAATAAAATTATACCTGAGGATACTCTTCTAAAGAATGGGAATTCAATAGAGTGTTCCTTTGTTTGTACAGTTGACCGTCCGGACCAAAAAAGGGGTAAACTACCGCCGGACAGACGTGACTTCAAATTTTAGTTTAACGAGCCTGAAAGGTCACAAGATCGCTCAACAATCTTTTCATTTTTAAAGGGTCTGAAAAGGGCTTAAAAGGAGACCCGTTATGTTTTGGGGAGTCGGGAGGGTAATACAAAGAGTGAAAAAGACCCATGCGAATGAGGATCAAACTCATATTCAGGAAAGAATATACGGACTCTCGAGCCTACAGTGTTGTTAGAAATGGCATGGAAACCATAATGCAACCATGACCTACCTAGGGCATCCATGTTTTGGTAAGCTCTACCACCAAGTTGCGACACTTCTATAACAAATATGACGGTTCCATGTCACCACCAGATGGGATCGATCCTATTGCATAAAAAAGGCAATGAGATGCAAAATTTGGGGTAATGTCCTAACCTATATGCTCAAGTTGATTGTTGATTTTTTTTTTTATGGACCATCAATATATATTTTTTTATTTTTATTTTTTCGAAAATAAAAAAAAAGTGTCCCAATACCTACTCAAATCCCACCCACATAACTCCTGGATCACTCAAAATGTTTTTTGGTATAAATAAACTGATAAGGGGGGCAAAAAGAGTGACAAAAAGAGGCCAAAAAGTCTATAAATAGAAGCTGGAAGCTCATTATCACCATTGCTGATTTGGAAATTGACTCTAGAGACAAAAGACCCCCTTTGCCAAAGATCGTGATTCCAGGAGCTACAGTGGACGAAACGGACTTCTGCTTGGACCAAGTAAGTACAAACTCCCTTGCCTAGTTATTCAATACTTCATTTTTAGCATTTAGTGGATTGGTGGGGTGGGCGTCGACCTCAAAAAGGTCAGCCCTAGGTAAATGCGGGTTGTCCAGGGACATCCCGCGGGTACCCGCTTACAGAGAAAAGCCTGCCCGTGGGTGCCCGTGACTGTCACCTCTACAAGCCGCGGGTACCCCCCCCGCATGATAAAAAGAAAAAATAAAAAGGTGTTGACCCTATGTTTACCTTATGATGTTGGCAGGATGTATGTTCATTGGAGGGAAAGGGAGCAAGAGGTCGCCAATGAGTTAGTGGCTGCAGATCCGAACGTTTTGGCTGTGCTGACACAATGCGGGTTGGTGAAATTATTTTTATGTTCGTTTATGCGCACGCAACCAAGGCTATTGAACGCCTTGGTTGATTACTGGCACCCTGATGCAGAGGCATTCATGCTAGAGGGGAAATCCTTGGTGCCCACCACTAAGGATATTTACTTCTTGACTGGCCTCTTCAAGGAGAGGGGAACCAATCAACTTTCAGACATTTCCTGCGGGGCTGAGCAAAGTCTCGGAGCTGATCGAGGAGTACTATGAGGTTGGGACCGATCATAGAAATTCATTGGTACCTATTAGTAGGATTACCAGCCTCGCCCTATAGACGGTTTTATTGCTCATTGGGCGGATTACTGGCTCAGCGGTCGTGCACCAGGCTTCGTGCGCACAGATGAACCGTGTGATCCAGTGCATGAATACACAAATTTTTGATTGGAGTAACACACTGTTGGAGTGCATGACGAGTCAATTGACAACTTGTCGACAACAGACACACAGGAACTTCAGGTTTTGGACCATCCTGTGTTCATTCTTTTTCGAGAGAATTCTGTGTTTCAGTCCTCGGCTGATAGTACGAGGACATCTAGCCACTTTCCCCGCAGTATGAATATGGGCAGTGTTACTACCGCGACAGGGTGGTGGAAGGACCATGGAGGCCTTCAACGACGACTTCTTTGCTTGGTTGTCATGATAGATCCTAGCTATTGAGGACTACCCATATGCAGGGATTGACTTCTCTAGAGATCCAGAGATACCAATGCCTCCTGGTGAGGAGCGAGGGGAGATGGGTAAGTCTCCACCTATACAGTTTTTTTTTGTTTGCATATGTAATTTTTATGTCTGTTTGATATATATCATGTTTTTATATACCAGATTTTTTGATGGGTGAACGTTTATTGCATGCAGATGTGGGACCCATGCGACCTGCCGACTACGCATGGAACAAGCGTCACCCACGGCCAGAATCCGCAGCTACCGTCGCTGGAGGAGAAGCAGTAGCAAGGAATCTCCTAGCAGGAGAGGCCGAGAGGGTCCTGAGTTGAATTGAGTGTAACTTCGCTGTGCTCACTCACACAATCCCGATGGTAGAGATAGAGGACTTTCCGCCCTCCATGCAGACTCATTTCGTGGGGGCACCTCAGACATGGGTCCAATTGTTTAGATGTTTAGCCCAAGATGTACATGATTATAACAGGGCCCATAGGCCCTGAGCATACATTAGACTTTTATGTGCCACAAGCATTGATATGTATATATTTTTTGAGGGCATAAGCCCAGTGACTCGTTATTGTTCCCACTTGTGAGGCGCTTTCACCCATCTATGTACTCTGAGGATTTTATATGGTTTTTATCTATTTTTGTGTCTTATGGATTATATGTACAAAAAATTATTTACATGTTTATGTTCATGATCTTTTTATATGTGAGAAAGATTCCAATCTAAAATGTGATTAGCTAGAGTATCTGTGATTTGATTTAAACTCCTAGGAACATGAAAATATGTGATATAATCAAATTTTTGTTCCAAGAGACGTACCCTAAGGAATCATCGGTGTAAAGTTGGGTCATGCACCCAGTATATTCTGTTTAGCTACGACACAACCAGTTGAGCATCTAGATAGACCCGAAGACGAGAGATACCCAATGACAAAGCGTCATGAAGCAACTCAATAACTGCACTATACTCAACAACATTATTCATGGTATCACCTAAGCATATACCTCCGGAAGATAACAACTGACCCTGTGGTGTAAAGATTACCCAAGCTGCAGAGGGAAGCCTCCGCATGTGTCGACTAGCACCATCCGCATACCCAACGAACATCTCAGATTCACTTGACATCTGCCATATTGACGAAAGATAACATCAATGACACATCCATAACACTTTTTAAAAGAAATGTAAAAAAGTAATAGTACAAAGACTATACATATGTTGCAAAAAGTTACCCACAATGACCTTTCTATGAGTAATACTTCTTCAGTTAGAGTCCATTTCTAGGCTCTGCCAAAGCATTCCCTTCAAAATTCACCAAACGATAAACGCCCTTTTTTAAAACCTCCTTAATAATGAAGGGTCCGAACCACATGGGTTAAAACTTTCCTGCCCCCAGGGGGTCCTTATCTTGGTCATAGACCAGGACAAGGTTGCCCTCAGAAAAAACCCGAGGACGAACGGACCTATCATATTGACACTTGACCTTATGTTTATGATCCTCATTGGCCAAGGCCGCATCGCGATGCTTTTCATCAAGCTACTCAAGGTGTACTAACCATTCTTCAAGCAGAGAAGTGTCTAGCAATAACTGTACTACCAATTTCAGAGATGGGATTTGACATTCGATGGGCAAGACTGCCTCCAGCCCGTAAACGAGTTGGAAATGTGAGAAACCGGTTGCAGTCTTAACTGACATTTGGTAAGCCCATAATGCCAAGTATAACATCAAATACCAGTTTGACTTGGCTAAGTTGATAGTTCGTTGTAGAATCATCTTAAGCATTTTGTTTACAGCTTCCACCTACCCATTGGCTTGGGGGTAGTAAGGTGATGAGTTCTCCTGTCATACCCCAAGATTTGACATTAACTCAGTCATCATTTGATTCTGAAAGTGACTTCCATGGTCAGTGACAATCTCTCTCGGGACACCGAACCTTGCTATAATTTGGTTGAATAAGAAGAGAGTTGCAGTCTCTCTGTCATCTTTAAACGTTGGCATAGCTTCGACCCACTTAGTAAAGTAGTCGACAACTACGATGATATAGAGGTGCCCCCTTGCTGATGGGGGGTTTCATGTAGTGTAATCAATCCCCCATTTAGTGAAGGGACCAACTGTGATGACAGGAAACATGGGAGATGGATGTGCGCTCATCTTCCGAGAGAAGATTTGGCACGGATGGCACTTCTTGACCGACTCGATACAATCTTTCATAAGTGTGGGCTAGAAGTAACCTGCTCATAAAATCTTTTGGGCTATTGCCAACCCAGATAAGTGACCGCCACAGGTTCCTGTATGACAATCATTGAGCACTATGATGGCCTCCTCATGAGTGAGACATCAACGCAAAACACAATATACACCTCTCTGATACAACGTATCATCGAATATGAGATAATTGTTAGCCTGATGGCATATCCTCCGATGCTTGTCATGAGAAGTAGAGGTGGGGCACTTCAAAGTCTGGAGATAGATCAGTATATCTCCGTACCAGGGGTCTGAAGATGCAATAAAAAACATATCCACCCGGATAGGCGATTCCTCAGGCACAACGTCACCTGACTCAATCGGAAGTACTGAGATAATTTCTGTGAAGACCAATGACTTCTTAGAATTGGCTGAAATGAAGTCTAAGTCAAATTCTTGGAGGATTACCATCCATCTACTTATTTTTCTACCGATAACTCATCGTGTCAACATGTACTGGAATGGATTCATGATAGCAACGATGGTGGTATTGCGAAATAGGACATAGTGACAGAACTGTTGAACAACATGAACTGCTGCCAATGCAAGTTTTTCGAGATGGGAATAATTAAGTTCTGGTCCTATGAGGCCTCGGCTCAGGTAATATATCACGTATTCTAAAAATGAATCATCTTCATGAACTCAAACCATGCCTATGGTAGACTCTGCAGCAGCTAGATACAAAAGGAAATCTTTGTTATAATTAGGTGGTCGTAGCAGAGGTGCGGTTGTGAGAGCCTGTTTTAATGCATCGAAAGAGCATTGAGCGACTTTGTCCCAGAAAAAGGGAACATCTTTCTTCAATAAATGCATAAAGCCCGTGGTGATTTCAGCATAGTTGGTGATGAAGTGTCGTAAGAAGTTCGCCTTGCCTTGAAGACTTTGAAGTTGTAAGATTGTTCGTGGGGGGGGCAACTAGATTATTGCCTCCACCTTAAGAGGATCGGCCATGATCCCTGATGTTGAAACGATGAAACCTAACAAACGTCCTGATGTGACGCAAAATTTGCACTTGTTGGGATTCAAGCGAATCCTGTAGTAGCGACAACGTTCAAAGATTAGTCTGAGGTGTGTAGGATGATCCTTTTTCTTGCAAGAGCATGATGCTAAATCATCTAGACAGGCCTCGACTATATGTTTGAGGTCGTGAAACACAAAATACATGGCCCACTGGAAAGTGTCTCTAGCATTCTTCAGGACAAAAGGCATCTTATGATAGGAGAACGTACCCCACGGACAAATGAATGTCGTTTTTTGTTGGTCCTCTGGTTTGATTTGGATTTGATTATATCTCGAAAAACCATCCATGAACAAAAAGGCTTCACAATCGGCGCATTCATCAATGATCTGGTCGATGAATGGGGTTGGAAAATTATCTTTTGGACATGCCTTGTTCAAATCATGTAAATTGGTACATACACGAATCGTGCCTTGTTTTTTATTGACCGGCACGGGGTTTGAAACCCATTGAGTCAAATGGATAGGGTAAATGAACCCTGCCTTGAGCAATTTCTCAACCTCACTCTTGATGGCTGCTGCTTTCTTAGGATTGAATGGACGAAGTTTTTGTCGAATAGGCTTAGCATCCGAATACATTGTGATTTCATGTTCAACTATTTTTGTATCGATGCCTGGCATTTCCTCATAAGACCGGGCAAAAACGTCACAGAATTCTTTGAAAAGATCCGTGTAAATTTGAATCTCTTCGGGGGAGAAATCTGCTCCGACGTAGACATTATCCACAACGCTAGGGTTTCGGGAGATATTGATAGGTACAGTTTCATTGATAGTCTCCATATTTCCCTCAACATAAATTTCCTGTGTAGCTAAGAGGTTAATAGGACATGGCTGATCTCCCGTCATGGTGATAGCGAATTCTCCTGCCGCGATTCAGTTTAAATCTTGGAGGAAATATGATCTGTGATGAAGATCTTCCTAAGGTTTGTATGGATTATTCATTGCTTCAATCAGTGCTTCGTCAGAAGGCAAGACTAAGTCTAATGAATCAGTGGTAGCAAGAGAACCCTGAGCCCAGATAGGCTCTAAAAGTGGATCCAACTCTTGTGCAGGAGTCGGATCAGGATCAACTGAAGCTTGCTGGACTAAAGAGTATGCTACTTCAGTGGCCGACAAGGGCATGGACATGATGCAGTGCCCTATCTCATCCATCGTGGCTGATGGGGAAGGAAGAATCCACGGATCCGTAAAGTAAGTCATGCAGAACGACGAAACTTGAAGAATCTCAGCCTTGTGGTGATTCGATATAAACTTGACATCGTCATGAGGAGGTGGGTAGTCGAAGGTACCCATCAAGGATGGGCACAAACCAACTCCTACGTTAACGACACCAGCTTGAGGATTATCAACCATGGGAACCGTGGATGCCCCCAAAGTTGGGTTAGGTCTAGAGAAGGAGAATTGATCGATAGTCACTATCCGACCCTCATGTGGAAACAATAAGACTCGAAAAACTGTAGCAACCACAGCTCTCATAGAATAAGTCCAACTTCAACCTAACAAGAGGTTATAGTCAAGGGGAGCATCGACTACCTCTACTTTGACACACACAGTCTTCCCTCCTAATTGCACAGGGAAAGAAGGAATGATGCCATGTGGTCGAAAAGAACGACCGTTGAACGCAGTGAGGAGAGTAGGTGATGGAGACAAAGAGGGCTAGCCAATGGCATGCCAACATGCTAACGACATAACGCAAGTCAAAGCGCCCTCGTCGACCACTGTACGGAAGATATTCCATGTAAAAGTTTTCGTGGGATGAGCCACTACTATCTGAAATGTGATGTGGTAAGGCAGACGAGGTTTTAAGTCAGTCGTATCTAACATGATGGTACCTAGGTTACAAGTCTCATTACAGCCTAAAGCAGTCAACAAGGCTTTCCTCTGAGCAGGGCAGCTTTGGAGGACCTCCAAAGTGGACATCGCACAAGGGGTTTGTGATAAATATTCCACCACAGAGTAATTCTGGGCAGCCCTTATGTTTGGGTTGTGAGAATCTTTCTTAAAGGCACCCTTTGGAATGCATGTCATTGTTTCACCCAATGTCTTCTTGATATGTAGAGGAAGATATGGGATCTCAACTTCTTTACCCTTCTTAGAGGCGCTTGGTTTACTATAGTCATGCGCTCTAGTTTTTATTAAAGCATCACCCCTAACCATATACACGTTCGCGGATGAGGAATTGTTTGGAGGAAGGCAGGTTTCTTGGCTGCCCCCTTCGGCACTTGTAGAGGATTGAGTTAAATTTTTCCCATGCCGAAAGGGGTTAGTCAACATGACTTGTTGTTTCTGTGTGACAAACTTCTGGGCCTCAGCAAGTCGAGGACATAAGTGGGTGGGGTGGTCTTCTGCACACAAGTTGCATAGATACCTCACCTTCCATTTTTCTGTGGTGCCCTCACCAACATTATCAGTGGGTTTTTTCTCCCCCTTAACCTTCTTTCGCTGTTTTTTCTTCCCTTCAGGCTACTGGGTGGCCTTTGTGTTAGTCGTCTGCATAGAGTGTACTTTCGACTTTTGGGTATGAGGAGCAACCAAAGCAGTAGTCTGGCTTTGAAAATTGCTTAGCGGGCTTGGTTTGTGCTGACCTGACAATACCATCGGCATGTGGTTCAACTCTCTGTCTAGTTTTATCCAATATCGATCATGGTGCATCCGGCAGGATGTTGTACAATAAACCAGACTGAGAATAGATAAGCTCAAACTGTTGAGCCCTCATGATGGCATATTCTTCGGAGAAAACTCCTGAAGTCGCAACGTCTTTGGAGAATTGTGGGAATAAAGACTTAAGGAACCACTCAAGCAGGAATGCTGGTGGGACTGGTACTTTGATTAGACTCTTTCAATGTCTCCATTCTCGAATATGATCCGAGATATGGTCCGCTGTTGTGTGTTCAAAATTGGCCAGCAGTTTTGTGCCAGCGTCGTATCTCACAGGTAACTGAAAATGGTTAAGGAAATCCATTGCCAGTTCAGAAAAAGAAGAGTATTGTGAGCGATCGAGATCGATGTACCATTTCACGACACTCCTGATGAGAGTACGTTGAAACAGTCGCAACTGGACGTAGTCATCTTTCAATGAATTAGATGAACACCAAAGATGGAAGGTAGTCACGTGATCACCTGGATCTTTGTTAGGCTTGGCCTCGAACTTTGGAATGTCCGAAGGAAACTTCGTTGGCATAGGAGGTCAACGTGGATTGTGAAAAATAGGATCATTTAACAACCTTGTCAAATCTGGCAAGTGTAACATCGCCAGGAATGGAAGTTTGGGTTGTTGCTGATAGCCTGGGAAAAAGGGTCCTGGAGTTTGACTGGCACTAGGCTACCAGGAAAAGTTTGGCTGCTGGCCCGGATTATGGTAGAAACCATGGCCCTGACCAGCGTAAGGATTTTGCATTTGTGGAGACATCATTGGCCAATTCCCCATAAAGGACATAGGATGTTGGGCATGCATCGTGTTTGAAGGACTTTGTGAAGGATTACCCCATGTCGGTCCTGATGGGAGAGGCATAGAAGTTTGTATAGGGTTCCATTGACTGTGGAAAGAATTAGCCCAGAACGACATTCCAAAGGAGGGAACGGATCCTTGTCCTAAGTTCCAAGGTCCTTCTATATGTGCCCCCGACGCAGGAATAGTACCCTACACCGGAGTAAACTTTCCAATGATGGGATTGCCCACAGATGGGAAAGCAGTGGATGCGAAAGTGTTGTTACCAAACGTCCCATTCCAAACAAATGGTGACGAACCTACCGACAGAGTTTGCACAGGTGTTCCTTGACTCCCGACTCCAAATGAACTCATGTGTGTAGGCTGCCTGGCGGACTGCTGATGTAGACCACTAAGCGAAGGGGACGAATTAGAGATATGACCTCCAGTGTAAGGAAAAGCATTAAAAGGGATAGGAATGCCCCCAAGTTGACCTTTTGGAGGAGCGTTAGAGCTCCCTTCCCCCAAACCCAAAGTCTGTAAAGTGGAGTAAGTGAGTGCAGGACTTGTACCTGAACTAGGCATACCGTATGAGAATGAAGGGCCTGTCACACTAGGTTTGAAGGGAGTTGTGGCCACCATGATAGATGGGGTCGGTCCACTATGTGACGTAGTTGCGGCCAAGATCGTAGTGACTTGGACCGATGACGACAAGTTAGGAGATGCTTCTCCTAGTGTAGCAACGATGGTGGGAATGGAAGAATTCCCAGAGGAAGTAACAGTGTTTGGTTCCATAACTGTGTGAGGCACTGATAGGCATTCGTAAAATTGGATTGATACAATGAATGATGGCCAAGTATCAGTGGTTGGGGTTTCAACCGAGCCAAGATTGACGATTGATTCCTTCGGGAGTTGTTCGGGCACAATGGTTTGTAACCCGGTTGCTTAGAAAGACCCTTGTTGGTCTAGCTTCCGCCTCAATGGTGGCGGGGGTGGCTCTAGTATAACCGGCGACAGGCCCAGGAGTATTCATGACCGGCGGAGCTCGAGATACTCCACTGTGTGAGAATATCCAAGACGTGCTAAGGTATTCTACACGATCAAATAGTAACACACACTAAAAAAGAAGCCCCTAAGAGATAAGACAAGCAATCACTAACTATTTTGAAGAATAATTACAACAACCAACACTAGAGAAACTTACCAGTGCAAGCGAAACTCGAAAACGGAAGCACCCTCCAGGTATACTCTGCAAAGAGTGGCCTGATGTCTGTCCTAGGTACCGCGGTATACCCCCATAGTCACCTGTGTATGTCCCTAAAAAGACTGGCAACTAGTTTTCCAACACGCGAACAGTCACCAGGCGGGTATAGTCGATAGTCGGGTAGACCACAATGAGCAGGGTATCAAGCTCGAAACCTGTCAAGGGTATCAAGAGAAAATGGTATGGAAGACAATTGAGGACCTCGAACGGATTTGAGATCCATGAAGCCCCGTGGAAAATGCAAATGATGGAATCCCAAAACAAATCCTCGATATGTGTTCTCCACTACGCTCGGTCCAGCTTTGGAGGGGTTATCTCTGCTACCTTTCCTTACACGACCTCATGTTTATCCCCTGTGTTAGAGGGGGGTCCCAGATAACTTCCACGAAACTGGACTTCTACACTCCCTATCACAGACTCCAATGTTTGGTTTTGAGTGGCCTTGGAGAGTTTCCTCTCCAACCTAATCCAAGGCCCTAGTCCTGAACTAGTGTATGAACCCTACAAACAAAAAGCCTAATAGATTTTAAATTAGCATTTCTTTTATGGGATTTTTTACGTCACGGGATATGAAGGTGAAACCGATGATGTGTAAAGACTCAAAGCAAAAACTAATGAAAAATGATGGAAACAAAAAAAATTACTGAATGCAAAAATCAACAACTTTTCACAAAGAAAGACTTCTTTTTCTTTTCAATTTTGCTAAGATTTCATGCAACAAAACATAAAGGAATTTTCGCTCAACTATGAGCTACTTATGCTCTAAATGCACTGCAAAAAACTTATGAAGAAAAATACTTCTCCCTAGCTATTGATGCAACAACACAATGTTCAAACAAAGAAGAAAATGAAAAAGATATATATATATATATATATATATTTTTATTTAAATGCTAAATGAAGCAACAAAGGGAAAATGTCGACAAGCACAAAACCAAGAAAAAAAAAAAAAATTATGGCTTAAAGCGCAGATCACAAAGAATCCAAGCAAAGACACACAATGGCAATCAAAAGAACAAATTCTTCCTCTTATCTAAAAACCATAAAACAAAATCTTTCTTTTTAATCTTTTCTATCAAATATTAACTAAGAAAAAATAGGCTAAGGATAAGAGGCCCTAACCTACTGACTGTGTGACCCTAGACTCAAACACCTAAGAGGAACACTTCTCACCACAAGAGGGGATGATTTCCCCACCCTAATTGAAAAGCATCCTGTCAAGCACGCTATTGTCACTGAAACAACACGCGTGTAAACGCATGCTGAGCTACAACAGAGCGCTTGTACCCGCGGGCTGCACTTGCACAGGCCACGTGTATGTATAAACTCTAAGAAAAAACTAACACAGGTAGCCCAGACCAGGAAGAGGCCTCTAGTATTGATAACCAGGGTCTCCTAAACACTTGGATGCTTCTTCTTAACAGAAAAGAAAAAAATAATTGCAAGGAATAACAAATAAATCAAACTGAGACAAGACTATGAACCAACAAAACTCAGACAAGATCTAGAAAGCCCCCTAAGAATGTATAATTCTGATAGGGAAGAGGAGGACCGCCTCTCAAGCTCTCTGAACTCCCACATGCTACTAAAACCTCTACATCAGAGGTTCAAACGCAGGATATAGAAGGTTAGGGTGCGGGCACACGTGTGCAGGCCTTCTATAGGCCGTGTGTACCTCTGTGTGTCCAGAAAATTGTCATCAAGCAACAGTCAGGGAAAACTGGTATAAAGAACCAGGCTCCCTGCTAGCTCAAGCCTTACTTAAAAAGACATGCAAAGAAACAGAAACTCTAATCTCTTAAACTACCAAAAAACTCAACTGAATCCTGAAACCCTAAAGAGTATCTTCCCCGGTATGGTTGCCAATTCTATTGTTGGGAAAAATAGCCTATGGACTAGCAAACTAGGGTCAAATTTACATGCATATTTTGACCGTAAAGAAATGAATTTTTATCCTACCACCGAAAAATTAAACCCCTCTTTCACGGTACATGCATGGAAAGGAACTACTAACCTTTTTACTGATGTTTGGTGTAGATCCTCCATTGTGCTTTGCCCGCTTAGTTGCACTGTTCCTTCCAAAGTTAACCTGCAATCAAGACAAAACACTACGCATGCATGCTACTTTTCTACTTGAGGGTTAGAAATTAAGCATAAATTACATAAATCATAGATAACTCATGCATTGGGATGGGAAACATATTCTTTTATTATTTTCAAAATGAATCAACTTACAATCAAAGTTGAGACCGACCACCGCTCCTTGATCCTGATCTTGGGCTCCTCCTCTTCTTTTGTCCTCCAACTGCTTTGCGTTAATTCTCCTTAGGCTCGAGGAAAGGCTAAAGGGTTGGGACAAATGGATTTGGCAAATGGACAGAGTTTCTCTGCTATAATTTTCCTCCTCCAAATAGTACCCCTACCCCTTCTTTTATAGGCTAGAAGGAGCTAGGGTTTTGGATGAACTCTTGGCCATGCATGGCCGCGAGTTTCAGTTAACTAACCCATATCTTTTTGTCCCATTGGAAACTTTCCTTTTTTTTTTTGTTTTGTTAGGTAAACGCGGGTTGTAGTAGGCCTTCCAGCGTTCACCCACATGCAGTAGTGGGTTAGGGTGCGTGTACCTTTACCCAAGAGGATTTTTAAAGAGGTTGTTCAACAGATGTTTTGGAAATGAAGGGATATGAATTGGCCCGATGCCAGGTAAGCATGTGTGGTTCATTTTAAGGTTATAACAATGACTGAGGTCATAAGGGAGGAGGTCACACGGATCATTGGTTTAAGCTATCGAGATTTAGGAAATCAGAGTTTCGGGAAATATGATGACAAGAGACACGCTCTTATAGAAATGTGAACCCCTAAACCACGATGTAATTAACTTAGCTCTTAAAACTTCTTTAAAATGAATTAATTAACTGATGTTTTAAGTAAAACTTAATCACATTGCAAAATCAGAGATAGGGGTTTCGTGATTCAAATTGCATCGATCATCTATTACGGAAATCCCTGAATCCTGATTTCTTTGACATTTAAATGAAAACTCGTAAATTTAAAGTTATAACCGCTTTAAATAAATTTTAAAGGGGCGCTGAAAATTTATATTTTGTAAATTTTTAAAACCATTCGTTGTCCAAAAGTAAACGCTAAAAGGGAATCACAAATTTTGAAGTGACGAAATTATTGCTCGAGAAGGACTGAAACCCCGATGGGAAGCCATAAGGCATCGATCACACGAGAGCAGGTCACATGGACCTCGATATAGCCAGAAAGGGATAATGCGTAAGGAAGAGGCGTACTGGGTATCGGGATATCGGGAATCCCATAGACACAGGGGTCATGCATTTTGACATTGCGATGTCTGAAACCCCGACAGGGGTCAAGGCTGTGACCTTGTGGGATAATGATCATATGGGCCAAGAGCTTGTGAGGACTGAGGTTCGCGACATCGAGGGTCGCAAAACCCCAAATCCCGATAGGGAGTATGATTGCAGTCACATAGGAGAGGGTCGCATGGACCAAAGCATAGCCAGGGGAGGGGCTAAAACCAGAGGGTAGCGCATTGGCATATTGGAGATCGGGAGTCCGTGAGGATAGGGAACTCTCGGCATCGAGCATAAGGAAACCCCAAAACCCGAAACTGAGTCAGGGAATTTAACGGTTAGGTTCAAAAGGCCATGGGAAATATAGGAAGACAATGTATACGCATACATATAAACACACATAACTACATGCATATACACAGATGAATAAATTTATAAATACAAATGAAATAAATTGAAAGCAAAATACCAAAATCCGTCCAGAGCTATAATTACAAGCAAATCATTTTTATTTCGCACTGTAAAATAGGAAATTACCATATATCACCAAAGTATAAGAAAGGTTCATGCAATTTCTTGACTCGATCAACTCCGTGTTCTTCACAAATGTACTGAAACTGTGTGCAAGATGGTAGACTGAATCGTACCTCTTACCATACCTGAGAGCGAACTCTGCAAATTGTATAGACTTGGGATTGGTTCCCAATATTTTAAAGAGATTGGACTCCAGGTCCTGGATCTTGTCAGTGACCATATCAATATACTTTGTTTCTACAAAATGAATGGGTAGCAGATACAAGAATGGCCAATGCTAGCAAGGTGCTCAGAACAATGTCGAAAATGTGAGCCATGGCAGGGGAGATTATGGAAACCTCTGAACAGAGCAAAGGAAGATCTGTGGTAGAGAAAGAATGATGCGAGGAAAGTCCCAGTGGATGAGAAGGTGGAGGCAAAGGAAGGATCCGTAGGGATTCAGAGAGCTGACAGGTATAGAATTTTGGGGTTAGAGACGAGGGAGCTAGAGGAAGCTAGACGGGCACATGGAATCCATGCGTGCCCGAATCCATGTGTGTTCATTTATTTATTGTTATATTTTAAAGCGTAAAAATAATTTAAAGTAAATGGAATAATTTAGGATAAATAATTTATTTATATATATATAAAGGTCAAGTTAGTTTAAATTAAATTAAAGTTAATTTGGGTTAAATTAGTGTAATAATAATTTTAAATTAATTATTTTATTTAAGTGTAAGGTTAATCTACCTTAAAGTTAATTAATGATGTTAGGGCTTAGACTAGGACAAGTGGGAAGGAGGTGGCATATGCACTAGGAGAGTAAGCATAGGAAGTGACAAGTAAGGCACAAGGCTAACGTAGCTACAGGGAAAGGGAATCACTAGTTATTTTTCATAAGGGCAAAGAAATCAAGCTTAGACACTTAATCCTAACCCAAACCTAGCCAATCCCCTAAAGGAGTAATGTTTGTTTACAGACAAGTAAAGAAAACTGATGCCTAACCCTGTTTCTAAGTTTAAGTAGCACCAATTTGAAACATCCTCGAACTCACCTTGATAACTTTGGGGTGATGCAGGTTAAGGCATACAAGATGGTCAGGACTCGGAGGGGTCGAGGCAGGGGAGCGTCGTCACGGGCACTGCCAACACCACCAGCGCCACCACCACCATCGCCCGAACTAGCCCTCGTATTGCGCTCGTTGGAAACCATTAATGAGACTTTAAAGGGATTCCAACCGGCAGGGACTGAAGTGGAACCCCCACCGTCTGGAACAAGTAATCCAAAAGTGTCAAGGGATTCAGGGGGAGGACCTCCACCTGAAGACATCATGCGAGAATTACAGAAGATCAAACTTTTGGAGTTTGCTAGAGGTCACACCAGTGAACGCGTGGAAGCATGGTTGGAAGGCATGACAAGGTGTTTTGCCTTAAGGGACTATGCATCCAACTCAAAGGCAAAGATCGCAATTTTTCAGTTGAGAGACAATGCCTTGAACAAGTGGGGAAACCTAGAAAGACAACTACACCTTACTCAAGACACAGTATCTTGGGAACTTTTCAAGGAGAGGTTCCGAAGGAAATATCTACCAGCATACTATGAGGAACAATAGGTAGGGGAATTTCATGCCTTAGTACAAGGAAACAAAACGGTAGAAGAATATGAGATCAGGTTTATGGAACTGGTCAAATACATTTCGTATATGGACAATGACCAACAACAGGAAGAGTGCTTTGTCTATGGATTGAACCCTAAGATAAGAGCTATGGTGCAGATGTGGAAACCATCTTCAGTAGTGAAGGCGGTGGAAAATGCACGTTACGCGGAAGAACACATGAACTTGACCGGGGGTACAAGACCGACATTTCCGCATCGCCCTGGATTCGTAGGAAAGACCCTGAGGACATTTCCTAGGGGAGGGGGTTCAAGGCCACCACCATATGGTAACAAGGTCGTGCTAAGGACAGTAGCTTCAAGAAATTCAATGGCAGCTAGTGTAGCATCTCGTTCATCGCCAATGGTGCAGACAGGTCCACGACCATCTCAGGGAACAACGAGTAGGGGCAAGAGTTCCAGGGGAAGGAACTCATTTCAGAGACAGTCACATAACAACGCACATGTTCAATCTCATGTTACCTATTGGAGGTGTGAAGTACCCCATTACCAGTGCGACTGCCCAGAGTTACAATCAAGGTTCGTACATAGAGCAGGAAAGGCACCGATGGGGAGAGCAAGTAGCAACCACCAGATTTATGCAGGGGTTAATAACTGCCAGGACAAACATCAATCCACAGTAGTGGAGTCATCAGGTACACTAAATCATATCAATGTTAAGATTTTTTTTTATTCTGGTGCGACAGATAGTTTCATTTCACCATCTACAATAGAAAAGAGTGGGCTGGCAGCCTACGAGCACGATGACTTTAAACAAATCGAGATGGCTTCGGGGGAAAAACAAGCTATAGGACCTAGTGTCGATAATTGTATAGTAGACCTAGGAGTGTGCACTACAATATTGAAGGTATACGTCACTGATCTTGGGGCATATGACCTAATCATTGGAATGGATTGGTTAGAAGCTCATCGAGCTTTGGTAGATTGTTTCACAAAGAAAGTGCTTTGTGTCGATGATGAAGGAAGACCAATAGAGATCCAGGGTGTACAGAGAAAAGTGTCATTACGCTTTATATCAACTATGAAGGTCAAGCGATGCTTGAGACAAAGGTGTCGACTTTATGTAGTGGAAGAAGTGAATGAAAGGAAGGGACCCTCATTGGATCAGTACCCGGTATTGTCAGAATTTCAGAATGTTTTTCTGAACGAGTTACCAAGGTTACCTCCTGAGAGGGAGATTGATTTTACTATTGAGCTAAAACCTAGTGCAGAACTAATATCCAAGACTCTGTATCGGATGATGGCGCTGGAACTTTGTGAATTGCAAATGCAGTTGAAGGAGTTACTGGACTTAGGGCTAGTAAGGCCCAGTGTCTCACCTTGGGGTGCACCGATAATTTTTGTAAAGAAGAAGGATGGATCCTTACGACTATGTATAGACTATAGGGACTTGAACCATGCTGCAGTGAAAAATAGGTACCCAATGACGTGAATAGATGACCTCTTCAATCAGATGAAAGGAGTAGCGGTATTCTCAAAGATCGATTTGCGATTAGGGTATCATCAGTTAAGGATTAAGGAAGGTGATATCCCAAAAACTTCCTTTCGAACTTTGTTTGGACATTACGAGTTTTTTGTGGTACCTTTCGGATTGACTAATGCACCAGCAGTATTCATGAGCCTCATGAACAACATATTCCAGAAGTGCTTAGATCGATTTGTACAAATTTTTCTAGATGGCATTCTCATCTATTCCGAGAATGAAAGAGAATAGGAGGAACACTTGTGAATAGTGTTGTCTTTCCTTAGAGAGAACAAATTGTATGGGAAGTTGTTGAAGTGTTCCTTCTTCCAGAGAGAGATCCACTATTTAGGTCAAATCATTTCTAGCAAAGGAATCTCTGTGGACCCAGAAAAGGTAAAGGCCATTATGGAATGGCCAGTGCCGAAAAGTGCCCATGAGGTGAGAAGCTTCATGGGGATAGCGGGTTATTACTGGAGATTTGTGGAAGGATTCTCAAAAATAGAAAAAACCATCACCACTTTGAAATGCAAGGGGGT
>ML804034.1:181971-193552 GCA_009831015.1 Picea engelmannii
AAGGAAAATGTGGTCGCAGATGCCTTGAGTAGGAGACCATGTATCTTCTCCTTGGTAACCTTAAAGGTCAATCTAAGGGAACATGTGTTGACACAACTCCCAGGAGATAGTTGGTATTTAAAGGTTACTTCAAACCTCCAGAGTGGGAGGTAGTTATTTCCAAAGTATGAAGGATATAGTCTGGAAATAGATGGACTGTTAAGATATCGAGGAAGGATGTACATCCCTGAGAAAGGGGATATTCAAAGCATCATACTGAAGGAAGCCCATAGAGCATCCAGGTGTGAAGAAGATGTATGTAGATATGAGGAAGCTCTTCTTTTGGGTAGGCATGAAGCGTGATGTAGTCCATTTCATCGCCAAATGCCTTGAGTGTCAACAAGTGAAAGCCGACCACCATCACCCGACAGGCCTCCAACAACCACATGATGTCCCTATGTCCAAGTGGGAAGTCATCTCTATGGATTTTGTTGTAGGGTTATAGCTCACATCTCATAGACACAATGCCATTCTTGTGATAGTGGATAAATTAACCAAGAGTTCTCATTTCATTCCGGTTAGAGACACTTACGATGTTATTGATGTGGCATGAGTGTTCATAAGAAAGGTTATTCGTTTGCACGAGATACCAAAGAAGATTATTTCAGATAAGGACTCTAAATTCACTTCTAGGTTTTGGACAAGTTTACAGTCAGCGTTGGGGACTCAGTTGAACTTAAGCATAGTTTATCATCCTGAAACAGATGAGGAAACTGAGAGAGTAAATCAAGTTATGAAAGACATGCTTAGGATGTATGTAATGGATAATCAAACCCAGTGGGAGAAGTACCTACCTTTGGTAGAGTTTGCCTACAATAACAATTATCATAGTTCCATCGGAATGCCACCCTACGAAGATTTGTATGGGAGGCCATGCAGAACGCCATTGAGATGGGATAGACTAGACAAACGAGTAACAGTTGGGCCAAAATTGATTAAGGAAATGGAGGAATAGGTGATTCAGATTAGGAAGAGACTAAATGAAGCATAGGATAGACATAAAAGTTATGCGGATGCACACATAACCGATCGAAGTTATGAAGTGGGAGACCAGGTTTTCATTCGTATCAGGCCTAATAAGATTACCATATGGTTCGGGAAGGGGACAAAGTTGTCACCTCAGTTTATAGTACCATTTAGGGTCCAAGAGAAAATTGGACCCGTTTCCTATCGTCTCGTACTGCCACCCCACTTGCATAAAACTCATAATGTATTCCATGTATCTGTTTTACGTCATTATGTTGATGATGAATCACATAAACTAAATTGGAAGGAATTGCAGGTATCAGACATGGGAACCCTCATGGTAGAACCGTTACGCATATTGGACCGTAGAGTCCAACAGATCAGAAACCATCTGGTAGATCAAGTTAAGGTCTAGTGGGACAAGTATAGTCCAGGATCTTCTACTTGGGAGGACACCAAGACACTACGGCGAGACTATCCCTCACTATTTTGACCACCTCGAGAACATGTTTATCGAAGGTGGGGTGTATGTAACACCACCTTTTGACATAGACAGCCAGGATTACTTGAGGCCTATATACTTTATTTTCTAGTCACAGTGAAACTATTAAGTGATACACTTAAACTTTAAAATTTACGAACTTTTATGAACGTTTAAATGATATTGATGATGATGTATATGATGCGACATATTGTGAGAATGTGAATTTAATGAATGATTAAATACTATTAGAATGATGTCAGATACAATGCCATCTATTTTGGGTAAATTATAATCTTGTGAATCGGTGTCAAATTTGAATTATGGGATATTATGAAATCTAATTCTAATTGGAAAATTTTGATGTTAATTTATCGGTACAGGGATACCAAATTGAAATGATGATAGTATGCAATTACATGATGATAATACATAGAAATGTATGAGTTTGTGTTACAGACTAATCTGCAGGTTACGGGCTATGAAATAGCTAAGAGATAATGATGATGAAAGTGGATATCAGGACCACTCACCGAGAAACATTATGGTATGAATATTGTATGTGAAATTTATATTGGTTTGGATGCATTGCTATGATATGTGGACTAGTGCATGATTTTGATACTGACACTGCCCAAAACCGAATAAACGATGACAAAACCTCCAACAACATAGTGCCCTTGTATGGTCCATTGTAGGGAATTGACCCTAGTTCTGTTAGGAGAGGTGGAGGCATTTCCCACCATGTATCCTCCATTGTAGGGCGTTGACCCTAGTTTTGTTAGGAGGGGTGGAGGCATTTCCCACCGTGTATCCTCCATTGTAGGGTGTGGACCCTAGTTATGATTAGGAGGGGTGGAGGCATTTCCCACCTTGTATCCTCTGAAACCTGAAGTCATGGGAGAACGGTGCTAGTTCACGCTCCCCAAGATGTGTGATGATGACTGTCAGATGCCTGCTAGGGAAGCTTGGTAGAGATAGCGACACTTCCACTTACGGGTTCTATTTGGAGTTAGGTCAATATATTTGATGCTCCAAGATAGTCTAGTAGAGGAAGGATAGGAATGGAGATGGAAGTAGGTTAGGGAGGGAGGATGAGTAGTAATAGTTGAGACAATATGGAGATCTGTCTTATGGTGGAATTTGATTTTTTCCCTTCCTAAAAAAGAAAAGAAAAAAAAAGGGAGAAATGTGTATATATGAATATTCATTATTACGTAACTAAACTACAGTTGTTTAAAATAAAATTGTTGAACCGGACAATTGTAATTAAAGAATTGCTCAAACAATTGATTGATTGCTGTAAAAGACTAGTCTTGCTGACTGGATTGAATGCATACATAAATTACTAAAGGATGACAGTTTTGATTATTAGTACATGCACGAGATTTGCATGTACTAGCTACACATGCATTTCTTGTACATATACACTAGTATGTATGAGATTTCTTGACTTACTTACTGATAATGTCAGTTACTTGTTATGAATGTGTGAACCATGTTCTTTTCCTTTGTACCATAAGATACCTTAACTTCGGGATGAAGTTTCCTGAAGGGTGGGTGTATGTAACGACCCTAGTTGGATAAATGTTTAAGAATTATAAAGTCAAAATTAATTAGGGGAATAATTGTCCTAACAAGGTATTAATTAAACAAAGATTGATCTAATGATATTAATTAAGTAAGTTATTAATTAATTAAGAGTTATAATAAGTGATTAATTAATTAAATATTTAACTACAATTTACATTTAATAACATGAGTAATAGATTTAATAGATTTACGATATATGATATAAAATGGTTACGTACCCAACAAGGGATAACCGGTTAAACCCGAGAAGATAAAACATTAAAGGGAGGATCAGGGACATTAACGAGGGTAGGTGAGGAGGTAAATGCAAGAGTCGGTGTAGGAGGAATAAGGGAGGAAAGGAGGTTGACGTGAGGGGCATTCGAGGGAGAATGAGAGAGGGAGTTTGAGGACAGTTGGACTTCCAGGGAGCAGGGAGTTTCTGGCAGTGGCATTTTGATCAGTGGAGGCACCGGGTTGCTGGAGGTTTTGGGCATGGGGGGCAGGATATCCATAGATATCTTGGAGCTAGGTAGTTTTCCTAGTTGGAAGGGAGGATAGTAGGTTTGGGAAGTGTTGGTCTATGCATCAGGTAGTAGGAAGGCAATAGCAAGGTAGCCAGGCGACAAAAATTAGCATCAGAACCAGGTAAATTGTTAAATTTATGTATTGTTTCATTATGCCATGAAATCATTAATCATCGATAAATCTAAGTTACTGAAGTTGATGTTATGAAAATCAATATTATGTTATGAAGTTATTGTCTCAGTTTATGAAATAAATTGCTTATGAAATACCAACAATTTATTTGGTTGTTACAGGAAGGATAAGAAACAAGATTGAATGAACCAGTAGAAGAAGGGATACCAACCGACTCCTTATCGGAATGCAGCAAAAAGATTTCCTTGAAAGGATTTTCACTCCAATAATTCAAGTATGCAAGGCAGTGGTAAACCGATAAATTTTTGAACAAAGAAGTTTGAGAACAGTCCCCATGAACCATTGAAGTGTTGGGAATGTGGAGAACCTCATCTCAGCAGGAACTGTCCATGTTTAAACACAACAAACAAAACTGTTGTTCATAATTTACAGGAAGCTTCAATGGTGGGTGATGTAGGTAGAAGCTTGCATTGGATAAATGCAGTTATGGAAGGTCAACAAGCTGATCACCATTCCTCCATGGTGGAAATCAAAGGTAAAATCAATAACACTCGATTTTGTTTTTTAATTAATCCGAGAGGTATGTTAAGTTATATAACTCATGGAGTATTAGAGTCAAATAAACTTAAGAGGATGAAACATGCAAAATCATGGATGGTATAGTTAGAAACATGAACTAAAAGGAAAGTGGTTGACTTTATTTCTGATTTTGAATTCATTTTAGATGGTCAAAACATAAAAACAAATCTGAATATTCTTCCACTAGGATCTTATGATATGATTATCGGAATGGATTGGTTGGAAAAGAACAAAGAAGTTCTAGATTTTTATAGAAAGACACTTAATTATAAAGACGATTATGACACTACTAGAATAGCCCAAGGTATACCAAAACTTGTATCAGCTAGACAAGTCATAGAAATGCAATTCAAGAAATGCATGAGAAAGGTTTGTCAAGTTTATGCCATCCAAATAATGAATCTGTTAGAAAAAGAAGATAAGGCCAACTTGGAAGAATTCATTATCCTACATGAATTCAAAGATGTATTTGTTGATGAGATGCCATAATTTCCTCCTAGAAGGGAAATAGACTTCTCCATAGACCTACTACCTGGTTCAACCCCCATATCGAAATCACCTTACAGAATGAGTCTACCAGAATTGACAGAATTAAAAATACAACTGCAGGAATTATTGGACAAAGACTATATCAAAACAAGTGTTTCACCATGGGGAGCACCAATCCTCTTTGTGAAAAATAAAGACAATACTCTAAGATTGTGTATCGATTACATAAAATTGAACAATATGACTATTAAGAACAAATACCCCTTACCTAGGATAAATGATTTGTTCGATAAAGTAGGTCGTGCCAAGATATTTTCAAAGTTGGATTTACGATCCGGTTATCATCAAGTTACGATAAAGGATGAGGACATAAATAAAACAACCTTTTGGACAAGATATGGACACTACGAATTCGTAGTCATACCTTTCAGACTCACTAACGCACCAGCCATGTTTATGTGCCTGATGAACATTATTTTTAGTCGGTATTTAGGCAAATTCGTACTAGTATTTATCATTGATATTCCAGTCTATTCTAAAATGAAGGAAGAACATGAAGAACACTTAATAATAGTTCTGCAAACTTTGAGGAAACACAAATTGTACACCAAATTTTATAAGTGTGATTTTTATGAAAATAAAATACAATACCTAGGACCTGTAATTTTAGCATAAGGCATCGCATTCGACCCTAAGAAAATAAAATCCATCATGGAATGGCTGATACCTAAGGATGTAGTGGATATCCGGTCATTCATGGGAATCGCTAGATATTATCGCAGATTTATCGAGGGTTTTTCCAAAATATCCTACCCTATCACGTCATTACAAAAGAAAGGGACCAAGTTTAATTGGTCACATAAGTGTCAAGATAGTTTTAACAAGATAAAGGAATTATTGACAATTGTACCCATATTGAAGGTAGCAGACCTAGATAAATACTTTATCGTCTATGTTGATGCGAGTAAAGAAGGACTAGGTGGTGTCCTAACTCAGGAAGGACACATGATTTGTTATGAGTCCCAGAAATTAAAAGAACATGTGAGAAACTACGTCACTCATGACATAGAATTAGCAGCGGTAATACATGCCTTAAAAATGTGGTGACACTACATTATGGGCAAGAAATTTCTATTACTAATAGATAATAGTGGTGTGAAATATTTGTTTAGTCATCCTGATCTTAATGCAAGTCAAGGAACATGGCTAGCCTTCTTAAGAGAATTTGACTTTGAGGTAATACATATCAAGGGTAAGGAAAATAAGGTAGTAGATGCGTTAAGAAGAAGAGTCCATGGGTTATTTGAAATAAATGTCAGTGAAGAATAAATTGATCTTGAATAGAGAATAAGAACAACAGGTATTAACGACGAAAACTACACGAAGTTAGTGGCAGGATTACAAAACACCACAACAAAATCAGACAAACCGAATTTGAGTATCGATAAAGATGGATTATTACGATTTAAGAACATACTTTACATACCAGATTTGGCAGAATTAGAGATAACATTTTTGGATGAAGTGCATAAGAAATCGTATTCTGGTCATCCAGTATACCAGAAAACGATAACAACACATAGAAAACTATTCTTTTTTCCTAACATGAAGGTCGAAACAACAAAGTACTTGGCTATTTTCCAAGATTGTCCACAGGTTAAGGCCAAACACTAGCATCCAGCTGGCCTACTACAGCCATTACCAGTTCCAAAATGGAAATGGGAGACCATATCACTAGACTTTATTACAGGTTTTCCTAAAACTCAAAAACAAAATGACTCTATTATGATTGTAATTGATAAACTCAGTAAGTCTGCACACTTTATTTCAGTAAAGTCTACTTTTAAAGCTATAAATATCGTTGAAATATTTATGAAATAAATTTTTAGACTGCATGGTATTACTAAAATGGTGATTTCGGATAGAGATGTAAAATTTACATCTGTTTTTTGGAAAGAATTATTTGCAGGGCTAAATAATAATTTGAATTTAAGTATGAGTTATCGTCCAAAAATGGATGGACAAACTAAAAGAATGAAACAAATCATGGAATATATTCTCCACATGTATGTAAGAAAATAACCAAGCAAGTGGGAGGACTACCTACACCTAGTAGAATTTGCATATAACAATGGGTATCAAACTTCCGCTAAGATAATCCCCTTCGAGATTCTGTATTGCAGAAAATGTATGACTATTATTAGCTGGGACAACTCAATTGATATAATTATGGTTGGACTAAAGAAGCTCCAATAAATGGAAGGTATGGTAATACAAGTACAACAGAACTTGAAAGAGGCATAGGACAGATAGACACTTGGAATTTCAAGTGGAGATCATGTATAGTTAAAAGTTAAAGCCTGAAAGAGTTCACTCAAACTCAAGAACTGTGCAAATATAACACACAGGTTTTGTGGGCCCTTCAAGATACTAGCTCGAATTGGACCCGTAGCATACCAACTTGCACTTCTAGCTAATTTAAAAATTCATAACGTATTTCATATGTCATTGCTGAAAAATTATGTTCATGATCCTACTCATATGATTGATTGGAACTTGGAGTAGGTGGAACCAAAAGGTGAGTTCCATGCAGAACCCCTGCGCATTCTGGATAGGAGAGAAATAACACATCGGAATAGAGTCATCGCTCAGGTAAAGGTGCAATGGAAGCACTTTATCCCCGAGGAGGCCACTTGGGAGTTGGAGGGAGATTTGTGGAAATCTCATTCAATCATGTTCCAAGAAAGGAATGAACACTGAGGACACTTTTTTATTGAAAGGGGAAAGGATGTGACATCCCCAAAAATAAAGCATTTTTGAAATTCAAAAAATTGTTAGAGAATTTTTTCTATTTTTGGTAAATTTGAATTTGGAATTTTTTTTTTCCATTTATGGAAATTTCGAATTTCAAATTTGATAAATTGTAATTAATTATTATTACTATTAGAAAGAGACCTGATTTGACCCAACTAACTATTTGACTATGAAACTTGTATAAAAACTGAATATTGTTTTATTTATTGTAGGAGGACAAATGGAACAACCATGTTAAATTCAACTAACCATGACTCCATGAGGGGGGAACATCTTGGAACTACCTCTGGGATGATTGTTACAATTGGAAAATCAGGGATTTGGCCATTAGCGATTTAGAAATCTGCAAAAATTCACAAGGGAGGGAAAAAGACCTTGGAAAAAGGGATTTATTTTTGATATATAGCATATGTGAGGAGGCAGGACGTTGCCTAGTATGTTGGGGAGAAGAGAATACTAGTTTGATTGTTGTTATGAACACTATTGATTGAGTGTGAGGAAAGAGGAGTCTGCTAAAACTGAAAGACATTGATGAGGAGGAGTTTCTGAGTTATCCATCATGGACTCATGGTCAGGCTAGGGGGTGAACTGGGCAAGTGATTTGGCTTCCCTATGTTGGCATGTTTACAGGAAGGTGTGCTTGTTATTGATGGAAAGATCAAAGTATGAAGCGATGGAAAAATAGGGACAACGTAAGCTCATAAGAGATAGTGCAGAGGTTCATGAAGAGTGCAAGAGTGTGCTTGTTTATTTAATGGGAAATAAGCAGGCAAGGAAGATCAACAACACAAGCATAATTGAATGGAAATATCAGACCGGGCATTCGAGGAGTCAAGGAAGCAACTCACGACAAGAATGCCGAAATGGTGAAATGCGAAAATCCAGAATACGTTGATCCAACTCCATTTCGAAGTTTCGGATACTAGGAGTTGAAGTGTCAAAACACTTCACCACAGAAGTCTCGGAATCACAAAATGCAAAACGCCAAAATCCTGAAAGCAGGAGATAGTTTCAGATACTGGGATTTTGGATACCGGGAGTTGGGGATGTCAAGAACTCTTACTATAGGAGTCCTGAAGTTGCGAAATGTGAAATCGCGATATGCTAAACCACAATATAATCTCAACTATTCGAACGAGGAAGAAACTATACCGTTGATCCAAGAAGGATACATAGTGAAAGATCATCCTTTCGTTGACTAGAAAGTCAAAGGAATGGGGTTCCCTAACCTCTCGAACTCGTGATACACAAAATCATGAAATAAACTTAGCCGTTAGATAGAATTTTGATCTGGACCATTGATCCAACTCCATTTCAGAGTTTTAGATACTGAGAGATGGAGAAGTCAAGTGTCAAGACTCCTCATCATAGGAGTCTCGAAGTTGCGATGTGCAAAAAGCCGAAAAGTTGATCTAACTCCTTTTCAGAGTTTCACAGATTGGGACTTAGAAGTGAAGAACATTCACATCAAGAATGCCGAAATCATGATATGGAAAATTGTGAAGTGATATGTGCTAACAGATCCAGGAGGTGAATGTGGCAAAGCACGTCAGAAAGGACAGGTGGAAGAGTATGACATGTGGCGCGATCATACAATGACAAGTGTCAAGTTGATTTGGCATTTCAGGCCACTGGAAATCACAATTATAAGTGACACGTGATAGCCACTGGGGTCATGACATGTCATCGAGTGACGCAAGATTGACCTCACTCGGGGAGTTTTTGCTTCGGGATTTTTTAACTCCATCACTCCCCTAAAGTCCTGCAGGCTGAAGTCCCGAGGCAGAGGATAGTCATCTGATCACCATGGATCGAGGACCATTGATCTGGATATCGAATCACTTGCATGATTGGAGAGGGATCATATTTCGATGGTCACATCATCGAAGAACTGTAGAAGAGAAATCGAAGCGGCAAGCTCCATTTCGGAGTTTCGGGCATCGAGACATAGAGCGTAAAGAAATTTTCTCATCAAGGATGTCGAAATGCCAAATTGTGAAATCGTGAAAACACTTTATGGATAAGCTCTCAGTCACCGATGGTGGTCACATCATCAAAGAGATGTAGATAAAAGATTGAAGTGGCAAGCTCCATTTCAGAGTTTTGGAGATCGCGACTTGGAGAGTCGAGATGCCTCACAATAGGATTACCGAATTGATGAAATGTCGAAATGTGAAGCATGTTTTGGCTTAGCCTGTGGTCATAGCCATTGGTCACATCGGAGGAAGATGGAGGAAGGAGCTACTGAAACCAATCTCAATTTTGGATTTTCAGGGATCAATATGTGAAGCGTAAAGAAACCTTAATCACAGGAATCCCGAAATGCCAAAATGTGAAACGATGAATTAAACGCAAGACCCTACAAACTCCAGCTAATGGTGCAGGTGATTTTGAATATGATCGGAGGGCTAATGTTGCACTTCACAGTGTAACTTATAGAAACAATTGATGGCCTCTACTAGAGGATGAGCTCAACTATGATGAAGAAGACGATGAGTCTCAACTGCGCAATAGGCCAAGGAATCTTAGTATAACACCTAGTGATGTTGAACGCGTGGGTGGTACCACCAAAGAAGCTAAAGAGTTGCAATGATGATCAGGTAGAGTACTCAACATGAGGAGGAGAAGAAAAAAATATAGGGAGTTGAGGTTGTAGGAAGGGAGCATGCGGCAAAGGGAAGTGCTAGTAAACACCCCGATGTGGAGAACAGTGGGAGGTGGAGAGAATGCAGGAGCTTGGTGCATATTGCATGCACAAGGAGAACAAAGACTATAAGAATGAAAAAAAAAAAAGAGATATGGGTTGTTGCGGTTGAGGGTGATTGAGGTGTGAAGAAGGAGGCAGAGCACAGCAGCAGAAATGCACAGAAGGGGAATCATTCATTGAAAGGACATGGCGTAGAGAGATTAAAAGGAAAAAGAACAGAAAGTGAAAGGAGTGTGTAGAAGACATTGATGAAGACAAAGAAGTATAGTGTAGTAGAAAAGTGATGAGACTGGTAATCCATTGAATAATTTTATATCATTGTAATAAGTCTTAATAGAAAAGATTTAGATTTCAGGGTGGTAGGGAGGTGCTAGGGAGCACTATTGTCCTTAGAGGTTCAAGTGGGTGCTTGAACATAGGGATTTGTAGCTTCCTTCTAGATGGTTCTAGAGAAACCAAGGAGTTGGTGCTTCCTTCTAGTTGGTGCTAGAGAAACCAGGGAGTTGTAGCTCCCTTCTAGTTGGTGCTAGAGAAACAAGGGAGTTGGTGCTTCCTTCTAGTTGGTGCTACAGAAACCAGGGAGTTGGTGCTAGAGAATCCAGAGAGTTGGTGCTCTCAGCAAGTAGCAGTTTGCAAAAAAGAGGTTGTAGCCTCATTATGAGTTGGTTCTCATATGTATGATAATGTAAAGAATGTAAAGATTACTTATCATATAAAGAAGAAGAGGTTTTTACCCTGTATGGGTTTCCTCAGGAAATATCTATCTCTGTGTATCTCATATGTGACACTGATGATGAATGTTATATTCCTTAATTCCTTGCATTATTGTGACTGTCATTAAATGTTGTGTAAATCATTTAAAATAAGCATAATTGTTTAATCCCAGTGACAACTGATTCACTCCCCCCCCCCCTTTCAGTTGTCCAACAGTTGGTATTAGAGCTAGCCCCTTTTTACTAAGGGTATATCATAGAGCTTAAACATGCCAATCCATGAAGGAAATTCAACCAATAAGGCCCCTCTGTTTAATGGAACAAACTTTGCCTTCTGGAAAGTTAGAATGAGAACCTACATAATGGCTTTAGGTGCAGATGTATGGAATGTGGTGGATATTGGTTATGTAAAACAAGTTGTACTAGCTAATAAGGATGACAAGCTATAATTTAGCTTCAACGCTAAGGCTATGAATGCTATCTTGAGTGGGCTTGCAGAAGAAGAATTCGTAAAAGTTATGCACCTAGGAACTACCAAAGAAATGTGGGACAAACTCATTA
>ML804035.1:0-20212 GCA_009831015.1 Picea engelmannii
CACAGAGTCTCTGCGAGGCAAGCAGAGACCGAGAACCTCTTAAGTTATATAGTTGATGAATGAGCGCAAGGGTGCGCGAAAGATTCTTCTAAGTGCTAAGTGCATGAGAAATAGCGCAAAGTGCCTAAATATTCAGAGCTAACGAAGTTCAGGAAGGATAGCGAGATTCAAGTCTTGAAGGGAAGATCCTCTCGTTTGGGAAGACGAGTGGACAAGATTCGTTTGGGAAAATCCAAGGTCTTTCACGACCATTGGATTTGGAGGAAGAGCTTATGTGTTAACTCCTTGACTCCTTCAGTCTTCACGAGTTTGGTGAACTTTGGTATTCATCGTAAGGGAGACATATCCTCTGAAGTCTTGGGGTGACGAAGTTAATCTGGGCCATAGATATGAGGACGCCTGGGGACTATCCCAAACGTTGGATCTATGATGTAATCAACTCGACATTGACCGCTTTAGAAGGACAAGGGTGTTGTAGTGTCAAAACCCTCGAAGGCCGGAGTCGTGAAGCATTGTGGACCGTGGATCTAAGGATCCTTCGGGACCCCTCTTGACCATTCGATCATGGGGATGCGTGTATCACGTCAAGAGCACGTGGGGGCCCATGTGTCGAGTTATGGCATTGCTATGTGTGGCGGCCTCGTGACATGGTGAGGGGACGTCGGTGACCTGAGGTAGGTGCCACGTATTTTACCGAAGTATTTTGGGATGTTAGATGTCCCTCTAAGAGTGGTCCAACAATGGGACCCAAGGGACCCTTGAGCATAGGTTACGAGCCATAGATCTTTGGGGTTACGTGGATACCTTCGGACCATCAGATCTAGGTTGTGGTCAGCCCAATGCTGACCTACTCCAGAAGAAAGGAGAAGTTTACACCATGAAACCCATGAACGTCGAAGATACGAATTAGCAGAGGTTGTTGATCCAAGGGTTACGTGGACTTACCTTGGCCGCGAGATTGAAGGGCATGAAAGACGATCAGTCCAAAGTGACATGGCGTAGTGACGTTACCCAGGGTGACATGGACACAAAGTTTGGCGTGCCACATGTCACCTATATTCGTGCGTATCACATACACTATAGACCCATTATTACGTGACACATCACCCCTGGCCCTTCTATGTGTCAGTACCTGGTACGTGTCTGCCTAGCCAAAGTAGTGGGTGAAGTGACCGAAATATCTGAGAGTCCAGGACTTGGGGACTCCGAAGGTTTGGAGTGTAGGGTCGAGGATAAACCGAAAGGCCCGAAGGCCAGAGCCACGTGGAGGAATCTCGGGTTCCTTTGGGAGTTCGAGACTTCGGGAAGTCTCGTGCGTAGACAATAAAGAGATGTTCAACGTCGAAGTGCCGAAGTGTCGAACACCGATTTCCCGCTAGCTTGAGTGTTAGATGAGGATTAAGCCAGTCGTTGGATTGGGTGATGGATGGACCTTCCCTACAGGAGGTAGGAACCTAGAGATGGTACGAACGGGATGAAGTCACATGGGCGTCACGTGGACCTCAACTAATGAACTCCCTAAGAACTTCGGGAAGCCGTAAGATATAAACCAAGGGTTGGTTTAGATCCTGGTAGCAGTCGTTAGAAAGCTATGGATAAGTATAAGAGAATGAATCATCTCAGAGAGATGATTCAATATGAGTTGGTTAAGGAAAAATGAAATTATGATGTCCCACCCCTTAAAAGAGCATTTAGGGGTCGGGTGTGTTACATGAAATACTACCATATATATAATGGCATTGATTTTGATGTATGTGGTTTTAAGATATATCTAACTTTTATTTTTATTTTTTCATTTCTAAGAAGGCACAAATACTAGACCTTCTCGTAGACAAACTTAGCATCAACAAGTTGTTTTCAAGTCTATACAACTTGACAAAATTAGCAGGGGCATCAATCAACAATAGGTGAAGTCGAACTAGGCCCTACAACTGCTTTACACGCCAAGTTTGGTTAGGGGAATACAAATTTATTATTAAGACTGCTTTGTATGCAAAAGATTGGTTAAACAATCAGATTTGGGAGAAAACATGATTTGGATTCATAACTTGAAAGGAAGTCCATAATTTTTTTTTGATTGACTAAGTTTATTTCAAAGAAACTTGGAACTCCTCATAAACCCTTGACACGTTTGTGTCAATTGCCCTCTTTGAAAAAACCTACAACTTACTATCATTTAAATATAATAAGTCCGTTGTATTGCAACAATTTTGTCATGAGAAGCGTGGGAAAATTGGTCACCTTGGTACTTAGTAATGTCCACCTACTCTTTGTATGCATTGTTACCCTCATAATCCTAAAGTTCTAAAGTCTAAGTATTTTCTAGTTTAAATATTTTTAGAAATTAGTTTATTCTAGTTTGTTAGGATAAGGACACCTAGCTTCTATGTAAATGAAACCTATCATACTCATGTGATTATGTGATTGGATGTTCTCCTAGATTTTAGTTTGGAGTTGAGCTATATAAACAAGCTCCTTCTTCAAGTGAGGTTAAGTAGATTATGAGTCATCACTTCTGCTTGTAATTACATTTTCCTTATTAATAAAATTAAGTGTCTGAGGACACTTTGTCAACATGGTATCAGAGCCATGGTGAAATTGCGATGAAAGAGAATTGGTGCTGGTTTGAGGAAGCAAGGAAAAATTCACAGCATCATTCTAGATCTCTTTAAATTCAAGGACAATGGTATTGATGTATTTCTGTTGTTAATTCAATAAGGAAAAGGTTATTTTGATTACAACAATTTGTGTTTTGAAAATTTTGATAAGATAAATCATTATTTTCAACCTTTGAAAAAGTTTTGTATCAGATCTATTCTCCTTTTGTTCCCAAAAATGATTATTTTTCTGATCATATCTACTTTGTTTATCAAATAGATCAACTATAATACAAGAAGACGACTCATTTTTGTAAACATTGCGACATATCTGCTTATAAATATGACAATTTCTTGTTAAGCGCTGTAATTGTTTTAGATCTACTTAAAATCTATCTCAAACTATCTTTTTTGTTTGAGATTTGTTTGTTTTCATCGCTTAAGTTTACAACTATCATTTGAACAAGAGAAAATCCCCATGCATTTGATTCTCATCTTTTCTCATGTTTCAAACTATGAAAGAAGGACTCAGGGTTTGCAAACCAAAAGTAGACATGTTCTTTGGTGTTGGAATCCGTTGAATCTACCATATTGTTTTCAGAATTTGCTTGCACCAGTCTTCTACTATTTGAACCATTTAAACGTTTAATACAAACACCAGAAATGAAGAGTCTCTCACAACTATCTGTCTCCAATGCAAACACCAACAATGAAGAGTCTCTCACAACTATCTATCTCCAGCGCAAACACCAACAACAACGAGTCTCCAACACTTGTGCACTCCATAGATCTATGAACAATTTTTTTTTTCTTACTCTTAGTACCTGTGCGATATCACTTCAGATATTTGAAATTCTCCATTAAATTTCTGAATCTATGAGATATGTTTCTTGATCTCCTCCATGAACTTCTCAACAAATTTTACCCACTAGTCGATTCAATAAAGACTACATCTCGCATTTGATCTCATTAACGATTTGTGCAATTGCAATAGGAGCCTTAGCTGAACTTTTCGATGCGGTGGTGGGTATGAATAAAAGAACTTCTCTTCATAGATTCATGTAGAAGTTTTTTTGGACTTAACATGCATATAAAACACTTATGCACAAATTTCAAAAACTTTTTTTTTTAAAAGTGACATATTGTTCTTTATGCTTTACAAATACAAAATAAATTAGTGCATAATTTTATATAGTCACTTTTTGAAAGCTTTTGGAGGAATATATAAGTTTTAAAGAATATTTTGTTAAAATATTCTTTATGAAAACTTTTTGGAGTAATAAGTGAATTTAACTTTAAATGAAGTATTTTAAAAAAGGGGGGCAATTTTGTATGAAATAGATTTGAGTTGTAAACTTTTATTTGAGTTATGTATGGCTTTAGTTCAAGGGGGTTATTGAAAGATTTAGTTTAAGGAGGCACATTTTGTTATTTGTAAAAGGTTATAAGTCTTGTAAAATGATTAAATTTCAAAAGTTTTGATTGTAAACTTGAAGCTCAGAAGTTGAGAAGAGTCCAGTGAAATACTCTCTCAAACTTCTTTTTTAACGAGACTTTTAAAGGGTCAAGGCCAAGTCCTTAAAAGTGTTTTTTTTTGCATGGATTGTGTACTTTTTCTTTCTGGTGCCTTGTGTCTCTGTTTTGGTGTTTTGAGGATTATTCAGTGTGGTGGTGTGATCATTAACTTGCAATTTTGCAATAAGGTAATCTACCATCATGTCTAAATTAATCAATCTATTCACAGAATCGGATAAGTTAGATGGACCCAAGAATTACAAATCTTGGAGTCGGCACATGCAGAACACTTTGATTTATAATGAATTATGGCGTGATATTTGTGATGGTGATACTTCTCCAACTAAGCCAACCAATGCTACTTCTTTAGCAAAATGACAATTAAAAGATGAAAAAACACTTGCTTTATTGCGCTCTTCTATAACTGAACACATGTTTGTGCATATTGAGAATTCCAAAGATACATGGTCTGCTTGGAATCAATTTAAGAAACTTTTTTATACTCATGTTGCATCTCAAAGAGTTGATCTACAAAAAAAAATTCTTAAACAAAGATTAGAAGATAATGGTGATGTATTAGAAAACATTTCAAGGATTAAGAACATTCATCAGGAAATCATCAAGGGCGGTTTTCCTAAACTTGAAGATAGTTTTTTGGTCTCCATTGTGATAAATGGCTTAACTCAATCTTATAATCATTTTCTTGAGACTTTGCAAATAACTGATAAGTTATCAATTGTGACCTTTGATTCACTTAGTGAATTACTCGCTCAACATAGTAAATCATTTGGAAATAAAAAACAATCAGGAGAAGATCTTTTTTTCACTAAAGCTGGAATTTCTAAAGGAAGAGGTAAACAAAATTTTGGAAATTTTCAGAATCAGTCTTCTAATCGAGGTCATGGCAGAAGTCATGGTCAAGGTAGAGGTCGTAGCAATTTTAATCAACAAAATTTTCAAAGTAATCCTCCCAATAATAATGCACAGTCAGGAAGAGACATGAATTTCAGTCAAGTGAGATGTAAAAGATGTTTAAGGATGGAACATTATGCATCAAATTGTCTAACAAACAATGATCAATTGCCAAAGTTTAAGCAAACATCAAATTCAAATTCTCAACCATCAGCTTAATATGCAAAGGATCAAGATTACTAGGATGATCAATATGAATATGTTGTTACAACAATTCAACAAGAAGATTCTGTAGCATCAGTAATTTCCCAAAATCTTTTGAGGGATTCATTTGAAAATGATTGGATATTGGACACATGAGCTACTCAACATATGACTTATCACATAGACTATTTTTGGAATTATCAAGATGTTCAACTAAATCCCATCTATTTCGCTGATGATACAACTCATATACCTCAAGGAAAAGGTCCAATGAAAGTCTTTCTCCTTGGAATTGGTGAAAAATGGATTTCAAATGTTTGGTATGTACCAACTTTTAATAAAAAAATGTTATCCTTAGTCACAATCTGACAAGCTCGACATCAAATCATCTTGCAAGATGGTTTGGTCAATATTAAGTCAAAGAAGGATAACTTGAAAATAATAATGACATGATATGAAGATGGGAAATTGCTAATAATGGAGGGAAAAGTTATCCCAAGAAAGCATGATTTTGCAGCAATAGTGAATTCTGAAATGTCTTCATTCAGATTATGGCATTTCCGATTTGGTCACTTAAACTTTGATAGTCTCTTGAAACTTAAGTCCTAATATTTGGTAAAGGTTTTGCCAACTTTCAAGAGAGAAAATTCTAAGTGTGAAGCTTGTATTTTTGGCCAGCAAAAGCGAGAAGATTTTCCAACCGTCTAATGGCGACCAAAAAAGTATTTGCAGTTGATTCACAGTGATATATGTGGTCCATTGGAATATTCTTTCGGTGGATGTCGATACTTTATATTGTTCATTGATGACTACACTATAATGACATGGGTGTACTTTTTAAAGGCAAAGTCTAAAGCTTTTGAAAAGTTTGCAAATTTTCAACACATGGTTGAAAATGCAACTAGAGAAAAGGTTGGAACTTTGAGAAAAAATTATTGAGGAGAATTCACTTCAACTGAATTCAATGATTATTTTCAAGACAATGGTATTAAGAGGCAATTAAAAAATTCCTATACTCCACAACAGAATGGAGTTACTGAAAGGATGAACAGATCTCTCATGGGCATGGAAAGATCTATGATACAATTTAAAGGGTTGAGCACAAAATATTGGGCTGAAGCAGTCCATACTGCAATTTATCTCAGAAATTGATCACCTACATCAACTTTAGATGGAAAAACGCCTTATGAAGCTTGGTATGGTTTTAAACCCAAGGTAAATCATCTTAGGGTTTTTGGCTCAACATGTTATGCTTTAGTTCCTAAGGAAAAGAGGACTAAATTATAAAACCGAAGTATGAAGTGTATCTTCATTGGATACTCTGATGAAAAGAAAGGCCATAGGTTTCTTTTAGATGGAAAATTCATTGTCGTTACAGATGTAATTTTTGATGAAACTGAAAGTAAAATTTTTGATGAGATTAATCATCTCCTTAGTTGTTTAGAGAAGAAAAACACTAAGGGTAAAGGTAAGTTGAACAAGTCAAAGCAAACATTTTGGTTTGAAAAATACTTTGTTTCTTTAGAAGACATCTCTTCGTCAAAAAGTTCTTCTGATTCATCTAATAATGAAACTGCAAAAGACTCTTCTGATTCTGAAACTTCAAAAGAATATTCTCCAACCTCAAATACTTCAGATGAAAGAAGAGTCTCAGTTTTTGAAAATCTCTTTTTAATAATAATAATGGTGATTTAGATTCATAATCCCCTCAACATAAGAGGCCAAACTGGGCCAAACAACTTCTCAAAGATGTTCATTCAGATGAAATTAACAAAACAAGAAGTAGGGGATCTTCAAGGTTAGAAGATAATTTTTCTCATGCTTCCATTGGACTTGCTACTTTTACTGAAGCAGTTGGGTATAAAGAATGGAAGTAATCAATGATTAATGAATATGATTTAGTACTTGCAAATGGGACTTGGAACTTAGTTGATTGTCTACATGATGTTAATCCCATCGGTTGTAAATGAGTTTATCGAGTAAAGTACAAGCCCAATGGTAAAATTGACAGGTACAAAGAAATACTTGTTTCTAAAGGTTTTGTTCAACAGGAAGGAATTGATTATGAAAAAACTTTTGCACCCACAACTAAATGGAATACTATCAGAATGGTTATCAATTTGGCTCCACATAATGGTTGGAAATTACATCAAATGGAAGTCAAAAGTTCCCTCCTGAATGGTGATCTAAAGGAAGATATTTTCATGACTCAAGCACAAGGGTTTGAAGTTGAAGTACAATAACATAAAGTTTGCAAACTTGTGAAGGATTTATATGGCTTGAAACAAGCTCCTCGAGATTGGTATGCAAACATGGATGATTACCTACGAAAGGTGGGTTTTCAACAAAGTCAATCAGATGATACATTGTATTTTTGAATGCAAGATAAACACTTGGTGATACTTGTACTCTATGTTGATGACTTAATCATAACAAGAAATAATGAAGCCCACATCATACAAGTTATGAAAGAACTTAAAGTAGGGTTCAAAATGACTGATTTAGGGACACTTCATTATTATCTTGGAGTTGAAGTATCTCAACATCCAAATCAAATATTCCTTATTCAAACTAAGTATTCCATTGAATTGTTAAAGAAATTTGGCATGGAAGATTGTAAACCTTCTCTTACCCCCATGGAGCAGAAATTGAAACTTTGAAACTTTCAAAATTTGAAAAGGGGGGCGGGTGGGGGGGCGAGGGGAATTGGTAAACAGTACAAGGTACAAGAAATTGATTGAAAGTCTCATTTCTTTGAAAAATACTCGACCAAATTTGTCATATTCAGTCAGTATACTTTTAAGATTTATGCAGGAACCAAGGTAAAGTCATTGGAATTCAGCAAAAAGAGTACTGAGATACATTCAAGGTACAAAATATTTTGGTCTTCTCTACAAAAGAAACAAAAATTTTACACTTGTTGGATATTCAGATGCTGATTTTGCAGGTGATATTGATGATAGAACATCCACTTCAGGTTATTTAATGAATATGGGTTCAACAACAATATATTGGAATTGCAAAAAGCAGACAACAATTACCAATTCTTCAATAGAGGCATAGTACATATCATCTTGGGAAGCAACATGTGAGATTGTATGGCTACGCAGAATTTTACAGGATCTTGGTGAAACTTAGAAATCACCAACTACTTTATTGATCGATAGTCAATCAACAATAAATATGGCCAAGCATCCAATATTTCATTCAAAGACTAAACATGTCGACACCAAGTACCACTTCATTAGGTTGCTCATCATCAAAGACATCATCAAGCCTTAGTTCTGTCCATCTAAAGATCAAACTTCAGATATTTTTACCAAACCTCTTGCTAGAATAAAGTTCAAAGATGAACTTGGTATTTGTAAATATGAACTTTCGGATTAAAGGGGGGAATGTTAGCCTCATAATCCTAAATTTCTATAATCTAAGTATTTTCTCGTTTAAATATTTTTAGAAATTAGTTTATTCTAGTTTGTTAGGATAAGGACACCTAGCTTCTATGTAAATGACACCTATCATACTCATGTGATTGGCTTTTCTTCTAGATTTTAGTTTGGATTTGAGCTATATAAACGAGCTCCTTCTTTAAGTGAGGTTAAGTAGATTATGAGTCCTCACTTCTACTTATAATTACATTTTCCTTATTAATAAAATTACATGTTTGAGGACACTTTGTCAACCACATATGGTGAAAAATGTAGAGATGAATTGAGTGAGTTGAAACCTATTTTGACTCTCTCACCATTCTGTTTTTTTTAAAGGTCAAGGTTAAATATAAGTGACCTTATTTGATTTGGATGGATAATGTCTTATTCAAATTGAGCCTCTATCTAATGAAAAATAAATAGAATTTTGATTGCCGATCGTGGGATAAAATATCCACGACTTATGAAACTTATATCCTAAAGATAAAAGGAATATTGAAGATAAAATTTTCATCTAAAGCTAACCTTCAACGGGCATTCTTAGCTACCTTAAATAATTGAATCAAGTATGCATTGAAATATTTTGGTGCTTGTTTTCAAGTACTTGAAGTACAACTTCTGAATGCACTTAAGAGTTTGTTAGTTTCTATCCACTTCTCCAAGAATCTGATGACTAAGAATCCCTTTTTCCCAAGATTCCTCATTGTTTCATTCCTTTCTACTCTATGTTGAGGTGCATGCATTCTGCAGCCAGGGTGGTGGAAATAACAATGCCTTTCTTTTGTGTATTTATTAAGTGTAAAAATGATAAAAAGACTTAGAGGTGCAAACCAATTTGCATTTCCAGTATTTATTATTTCATTTAATAAATACAATGTTAAGATAGATCTATGGTAGTGTTATGTAATAGTTTTTATATTCTTAACATAAAATACATCTTGAAATGTGTTGCTAAGGAGCTATGAAGCTTTTAAAAGTTTGATTGGATATAGAAAGTTGAACAGTTTGTGAACAATTTTACTCACATATTTAATTAGTTACAACAAATTGTAAGAGAAGATAGATATTGAGGAAGTATTTTGTATTTTTATTGAACCACACCCCAATCACAAAATCCATAGAGAATTGATAAAAAAGTTTTCTTTTAACACACATACAAAGAGGGAAATTTCAGAACCCTCAAATAGGTATACCCGACATACACTTTTGCTCAAATGCGTAACTACAATTTAGTTTGAGAAAAAACAGAGTTTTACAGAGGAAAGGACATAAATTTTAGAAATGCACAATGAACTCTGCCATAAAATATAACCCTACAAAAAGTCAAATGCATAGGCGCTCACCGATTTTGGTAGCATTGTTGGTCCCCTAAACACATCTCCCTTGTCTCTATCTCTTCTATAGGTGGGCTCAGGTTCTCCTTGCTAGTGTCGGGTTCCCCTTGATAGTGGGCTCAAGTTCTCCTTGCTAGTGCCAGATTAGTTTGAATATGTTCACAACTCCTTGCTAGTGTCGGGTTCTCCTTGCTAGTGGGATACGGTTCTCCTTTCTAGTGTCGGCCTGGACTGGATATGTTCACAACTCCTTGCTAGTGTTGGGTTCTCCTTTCTAGTGCCCACTTGGATTGAATATGTTCACAATGAATTTCTTAGGCGTGCATGCTCCTTGTGCACACATTACATATTTTGGGTTTTATATTTCCATTGTTTCTTTTGCTTATTTTTTGTTACTTGTTATGTTTTTATATATAATGCAATATATATTATATAATAATATAATATATATAATATAATAATACAATATATATTATAATAATCAATATATTATATGATTAATATGTATTATATAAATATAGTATATTATATATTATATAATTAAATATACTATATTATATGATGAGGAGGAGGAGGAGGATTAAGGTGTGTTAGCAGTTAGAGATTAAGGTGTTCTAGTGGGTTGGGGTGTTAGGTATCATAATGTGTTTATAGTGTATTAGGGTGTTAGTGTGTTAGGAGACAATTGTGTTGAGGGTCATCCTATGTATATGGTCATAATGGTGATGACAATGATGATGACGATGATGATGATGACGACGTCGATGATGACAACGAAGACTATGATGAAAATGAAAATGATGGCGATGGCGATGTCAAAGATGAGGAGGAGAAGGATGAAAATGTTGATTATGATGATGATGATCATGACAATGGAAATGACGACGACGGTGATGATGATGAGGAGGACGATGCCAATGTTGATTATGGTGATGACAATGATGACGATGATGACGATGAGGACAATGATGATGATGACGATGACCACGAATACGATGACAATGAAAATGATGACGACGATGATGAGGAGGAGGATGCCAATGTTGATTATGATGATGATCATGACAATGGTAATGACGATGATGATAAGAATGATGACAATGATGAAAATGAAAACGGTGGTGATGACAATGATGATGAAACTGATGAAGATGATGACAATGACAATGAAGACAATGACAATGATGAGTACAATGATGAGGAGGATGAGGATGAAAATGTTGATTATGACGATGATGATTTGATGATGATGATGACAATGAAAATGACGATGATGATGACAATGACAATGATGATAACAATGATAATGATGATGTTGATGATGATGATGACAATGAGATGATGAATATGGTGATGAGGAGGAGTAGGAGGATGACGACAATGTTGATTATCATGATGACGAATATATGATGATGATCATGACAATAGAAATGACGACGATGTTGACAACGATGATGGTGACAATGACAATGACAATGACAATGATGACAATGACGACGATGATGATGAGGAGGAGGAGGATGATGACAATGTTGATTATGGTGATGGAAATGACGACGACGACAACAACGATGATGATGATGGTGATGAAACCTATGAAAAAATGAAAATGATGATGATGATGATGGTGAGGATGATGATGAGGAGGATAACAATGTTGATTATGATGATGATTCTATACATTTCCATCCTTCTTCATGAAATCACATTTTTTCTACCTTTCATCTACAAGAACTTTGCATTAAAATAGAGAATGAGTAAAATATAAAATGAGTTAAAAAAATAGAGAATTAAGAAAGTTCACCCTTATAATACAATTTTAGCTATATTCCTACTTTTAACATTAAATTTCATGAAATCTAGTTCACAATTTCAAACAAACTAAAATAAATAGTCATCCAAAGAAGATACTAAACAAGCACATTTTTCTTTCCATGGCCATAATTTCTAATATTACACAAATCATTCTCTAGACAAAAAAGTTGCCAAGCAAGCAAATTTCCTACTTTTTTCTCTTTGAATTAGTTGAGATAAAAACCTATCTTTAACAAAGATTTCAATTCTTAAAAACTTAAAAGATACCTAATTGTTTTTTTGGAATTATGTTATAAATTTCTCTCTTTATCCATATAGTGTGCATTGGGAGGATATTATCATTATATTGTTGGCATTTTTATAATAATGCATTTCCCTTATCCTTTGATTGATTGGAATATTAAGTAATAACACTATTTTCTTTATTAGATTATTGATTTTGCATGACTTCACACAACTCTATTGGAATAACTCCATTAACATGATCCAAATTAATACATACTAACAACATTGTTGGCGTAGGCCAATTTTTGGAGAAAACCGAGGAAATTTTGAAGATTTCAAGACAACAACAGAAAATAGGGGAGCGCGCCAGAAACATAGGAAAACCAGCGCTGGAAATAGAGGAAAACAAGCACCGAGAAAAACAGTTACAAAGTGGAAAAATTGCTATGGAGCAGTTGGAAAGTCGACAAGCGCCGACTTGGAGAATGGTTGGATTGTGGACAAGCCAAGATTAAGTCAAGGAGAAAGTGGACAAACCTAATCCACTTAGGGTTAGAGTTTTTGTAAGGTATTTGTCCCATTCTGTTGTATAAGTAGAATGTATTAGGACGATGCGAATGTGGTCTTTTGGTTGGTTCGGCTAGTATTTGTTACATGGTTAGGTTTTTGGTTGGAAGTTCTCAGTTTTGTGAGGAATGTTGCGATCTGTGGAGATCGGATGTAGTATCAGAAGAGATGTACAGTGCACAACACTAGATTTTGAAATAATATCAATAAAGAACCCAAGCGACAAATCTTTGTGGACGTAGCCCAGGAGGGGGTGAACCATGATATATCTGTGTCATGTGTATGAATGGTTGCATTGCTTACTATTATGTTTGAGTTAACAAGATTTATGATGAATATGTTCATTGATAAAGGTTATATTACTGCGCACTAAGGAAAAACTCATGAAATCTGTAGAACAACATTGAGTGAATGAATGTCATAGCTAGTGTTTAGATCTGAATCTTATGTTACAATAGACGAATACCTATCATTGAATACATGATGCTATAATGGTTAATGAATTATTATTGGAATATTAGTGTTATTAGTCTAAGATAAGATCTAATGGGCTTTTGAGGGATAACAAAGAGTAGATCCAATGCTTATGAGAGAGAAACACATCCCATCCCATGGTTGCAGATATCTGAGTCTTGCATCCACCCATTGAAGCCATCTCCGGTGAGACTGCGCAGTGCACTTTGTGCGTTGTGTTTCCTTCTGGTATCCAAAAGGGTCGATGGTCGAAGGGTTGTTGGTAATCCTATAGTTAGAACCTGGGTCAACCCATAAGTAACCAACAAACACCTTGTATGCTTATCATGTATTTATGCCATGGGAATACCTAGGAAACAAATCTAATCCATAAATATGTAATCCAGACTCAAGTGTGCACCAATCAAAACATGTCAAGATACTATGAGTCAAATCTCACATGACAATGTATAAGCCAAGTCACCATGAAGGTACTACAAGGTGATTTCATATCATCCAAATAAGACTCCATGCATTAATTAATGCACTCTTCTCAAGCATGTTGAAAATGTATCCATCACCTTAGCATTAAACTCTGCAAACTATGACATCAAATTGGAGGAGACTTTATGTAAGTAAACTTATAATTTTGACTTGGGCTTATAATCTAACGTTTACCAAGGCTTCATTACATTATAAACACAAATTGTTACATGTTATCACTAGCCACCACTATCAAATAGACAAAGGGATTTCCTTACAACTATATAGCAAGGGGGTGTTTACATAAACTAAAGATATGAGTCACCAAAGCCTATGCAAATTGTTTCGATCAAAGATTACACACCAAGACCTCAAATCATTAAATGCTACCCATTATCCAAGTAAAATTAAACAATGATAGTTTGTGCTCCTTCAATTTGTAGTAGTTTAATTGGATTGATATTTTATCATTGACACGTTTCCTCATCCCATAAAGTACTAAAGAGAACCAACAAAATAAAACCCTAAAATGAAATCCCCAGAATGATGTTAAGACATATACAAAAGGGGAGTATTAATGTGATGAAATCCCAACATAAAAAGTATCACATTTTAATAAGATAACTTGTAACATATTATAGGTAACAACCATAAACTAAAGATAACCAACAAAATAAAACCATGAATGAAATCCAAAAAATAATTCCACTATAATAAAATAACATACAACATCTCAAAGCTAACCACCATATAACTAAATAATTTAAAGAGAATAAATAATATAAAAGATATAATCACATATAACCTTAGGTACATTTCAACATTTCTGCAATATCATTGATATTCTTCTTCATCCAACTCTACATCTGTATCATCCGGTTTAAAAACGATGTGTAAAGGATTGGCCATATCAACATCGTCATCAATGTCATTTTCGATAATATCATCGTCAATATCATCATCGAGCATCTAGATTTGGCTCAACTTCTTCGAATTCATCATCTGACAGTACATCTACCTCATGCTCCTATGCATCTTCTTCTTCTTCTTCTTCTTCTTCTTCTTCAATATCATCTTCTTCTGGTACATTATACTTTTCATGCCTTCCTCTTGGATCATATCTAACAACGTACGACCAACCCAATTTACCTAGAACCTCTAAATAAAATACCTGCTCACATTGGCTTGGAAGAACACATGTTTTTATAACCAACTCAAACATCCTTGTATTAACCATGGTAAATCCATTGGAACACTCAATGATAGTTCTTTCGGGATCACACTCATTCATCTGTAACTTGTACCATTTGACCTCAAACAAAACTAACTTGAAGGATTTAAAGTCACATTCGATTATTTCATCCAAATACCCATAATATCTATTTTTGGATATTATTGGATGCCTATCACTTCTAGAGGAAATATTAGTGACCTAAAATACTGCAATTATGCCACAATCAAAGGTTTTCTTTTTGTCATCGAACTTTTTGATGCAAAATTTACGACCATTACACCACATAGCCTTGTGGTGTGTCAACTGCAATATTCTTGACACGTAAAAAATGCATCATCAATCAATAAACATATTTAGACTTAGTAAAAATTTATAAAAAAAACCAACCACATAGATTATTATAATGGAAAAAACTGAAACATGATGTGGGTGAATAATATGCTTGTCGTTTTATCTTTTAAACCATATGCTAAATCAATTTCCCTCTGAGTAAGATTAGTATCTTGATTACGATGAGATTCTTTAAGGAATGTAGCCACCCTTCCCATGATAACCTGCCATTACATTGTATACATTGATCTATCCATAACCTCATCCAATCAAGATTGTTTGTGATGTATAAATGTAGTGCATCCCACTCTTGACCAACTGTTTGAAAGAAGAATAAAAATTACTAAGAATAAAGATTAATAATTGGTGGAAGTTGAATAAAAATTAAATAAGCACAATATAGAAAAAAAATCAATAATTTGCAAAGTATTATAGATCTCTACCATCTAATTACCTTTCACTTTCCTCATTCTACCTTTCCGATCAATACCTCCCCTTCAAATTTGTTTATGGGGTTGGCATACCAAATGTGAGGCACCTTCATATTTACTACTAATTTAGGATTATACTGACTAATATACACCAATGATTGATATACCATATATCCCTCCACCATAGAACCCTCAAGATGTTCTCTTTGTCTAATGAAAGCCTTCAATGACTTCAATAAATAAAAATTAATTGGTGGAAGTTGAATAAAAATTAAATAAGCACAATATAGAAAAAAAAATCAATAATTTGCAAAGTATTATAGATCTCTACCATCTAATTACCTTTCACTTTCCTCATTCTACCTTTCCGATCAATACCTCCCCTTCAAATTTGTTTATGGGGTTGGAATACCAAATGTGAGGCACCTTCATATTTACTACTAATTTAGGATTATACTGACTAATATACACCAATGATTGATATACCATATATCCCTCCACCATAGAACCCTCAAGATGTTCTCTTTGTCTAATGAAAGCCTTCAATGACTTCAAGTGCCTCTCCACCATCCACATTGACCTTGTGTGTACAGGTCCACACATTTCAATATTCTCAACTTGGTGTATGAGGTAGTGTTATTGCACATTGAAAAATGTCGGAGGTAGATACTTTTTCATTTCACACATTAGCCGAAGAATTTCTCTCCTCCAATATTTTATTTCTTCTTTATGGATTTCTTTAGATGACAACCACCTACACATGATACAAAGCACATCATATGTTTCAACAACAAAGTATATACATTGCAAGTAAAACACATGTCGACAAGTTTGACAACAAAATTTTTGCATATAAATCATTATTTATCTCATGTATTGTCCAAGATCATATATAACTTATTTTACATTGTTGTCAAAGATTTTAGGGAGAGATAGAGATAGAAAATAATGTAACAAAAAAGGGATCATTATTTGTTTGAAAAGAAAACAAAATCAAAATACTAAAAAGAAGTATTACAAATATAGAAATCTACCAAAATAATTACCTTAATGAAGGTATGTCGGTCATGAGTTTTTACCCCACCAAATTCACCTTTCTTCATTAAGATATTCTTAATGTTTGAAGAAAATCCCGTGGGAAATTCAATTTTCTGAATGGCCTCTTTTACAAGATCACTTTCCTGCTTTGTAAATAACCATGGAATACTATTTCTATGTCCATTGCTATTTGAATAAATCAAATTTTGCATTGCATTATTGGACTCTTGAATGTCAATACAAATTTTGGGAATTTCTTCTTTGTCACTCTTTCCATCTAAGATTCTACACAACGTTTTTGTTACATTCTTCCTGATATGCATTGTATCAAACAAATGAGCTATTTTTAGGTGCTCATAGTAGCGAAACCAACTGGATTGTATAGGGTAACTTTTCATTCCTTGTGGAATCCCATTAATGCCTTCATGACAACATTTATGAAAAATAAATGAGATTACAACAATAATTGTTAGATACAATAAACATAATTCAATACAAATTAAAATTGAAAAACATTAATATATATGATACATAGACTAATTGCTTACCTTGACGATTTCTATTATATTCCAACTTCCATAGGTGAGGTGTCATTCTTCGTGGTTTTATTCCAGTCTCTTCTTTCAAATTGAAAATATGTTTTTTCTATAGTTCAATACCTATGGTTATTAGGGAGGAAGTTACTATACTCATCAAACAAATCATTTTCTAGACTTCTTGAATGACAAGATTTCATCCTAGGACCACAAACTAGACATGCAAATTTACCCTTTGTTTGAATACCTACAAGATATGGATTAATGCCAATATTATTTATATAAAAGGGAATTAATATTTAAGAAACATGCATCATATTTTCATAAAATTATATACTATTAAAGTGCAATAGTATGTTAAATACCACAAAAATGTGTTATCTCTGAACATCATGAATTGTCCATGTAAGTATTCCATGGAATTGAAATATCTTTTACCTTATTGGTCTAGAGATGTCGTACATAGTGATTCCAACCCATAACTTTAGTAGCTTGTTGACAAGAGGCTCAATATATACATTCATATATTTCACTTGGTACTTACCTAATTGGTTGAAAGTACTCATAAATTACTACCTTGTTTATATATAATAAATTATACAACAAATAAGACAAACAAAATGTGACGTTCAAACAAAATTTGTAAACGAATACCTGGAACAATCATTGCCGAAATTGTGTGCTCCCTCTTTATTGACATCCAAGGAGGAAGGTTATTGTTTATAAAAGAAATAGGCCACACTAAGTAAATAAACCTGAGCTCGCCAAATGGATTGACACCATCAGCTGTCGATGAAAGCCTAACATTACAAGGTTATTCTTTAAAAATGGGCCATCTTTCTTCGATGTTCTTAAATGATGAACCATCTGTAGGAATTAAAAGAACACCATATTCACTTATGTGTTGTGCATGGTAATCCATAAATTCTTTGGCACCTGAATAGTCGCTACAAACGTGGAATTATGGGAATACGATGAAGAACCTTGTGAGGCACCTTTTTTGTTACTTGATCACTTCAATATCTACTTAGTTGACATTGCATGCATTTCGTTTCCGAATCATATTGTCCATAATATATAATATGATTATTCATACATGCATCAATAGCATGATACTCCATTCCATATCTTTCATAATGGAACACAACTCTTCGTATGTGTTAGCTAAATTATTTGATGGTGGTAAGAAAAATTCACCTAACCATATGCAATACAAAAACTAACTAGTAAATGTAAATAATAGTAATCATAAATATTGCATCCTTAATTTACACATTAAATAACACTATAAATAGAGAAAAAAAGTTGACATTTATGTATATGTGACAAATTATATTACATACCTTAGGATCTCTGTGAGACAAGTGTTTGAAAAACCATTCAATACCTTCAAATTCACCAACAACATTATAGTAGAGAGAATATTTTTTCTTAAGCCTTCATAAAGGGGTTGTTGTGCTTTCTCAAGTAGAGGTACATCATGGATATCATCAAATTTGTCCTCATCGATAGGGGCAAAGATGTCCTATATCAATCTATTCATCCTATCATCCAACTCAACAATGTTGTTGGTGTCATATTCTTCCATAAGATTGATATGATCTTCAATGTCCATACCATCTTTCTCTGCTTGTACAATAGTATTTCTACTACTGCTAGGCAGATTATCTGGCACCACACACCTAGGATGTTTTATCTTTATAATTACAAACAATCAATAAAATTAGTGTATATAACAAATATTAAAATGAAAGATAAATTTATAAATACACTCAATACAAAGACATTTAATGAATAACTTACCATGGGGCAATATGTATACCCCCCTTCAACATGCCCATACCTCCAACAATGTATTTAAACTGTTTTTCTTACAAGTCTTCTTCTATTCAAGCCCCTGCATTGATTGCAAGGGAAATAAAAATTTCCATCACCTTGTGCCTCCAATGCTGCCCTTAACCTAACAAGCATCCTTTCATTCTCTTCAGTTGTACTCCTTGGTATTGGGATTTCCTATTACAAGAAAATTGATTGAAGCAATATAAGTACAATATACAAATATATTCCTACGGTACAAATGTCATCGAATATTGACCCCATATGTACTAGAGAAATAATCCATTGTCGTCATATATTTATTAAAGGTTTATAATGGTAGTCAACAATTACTCAAGAAATCAAAACCATACATTTTTACCACATAAGCTCCAAAGCTTCACTATAAGAAAGTAAGAAGATCAAACAATAAAAGAGAACTAGACCAAGACAAATTGTATAGTCATTAAGTCAAATTGAGTAGACATGTTCATACCTATTTCCTAGGCAACAATTTATGTCCCCAAATAAAAGAGGGTCTAAGGGTTAGCGATCCAATGTGGGTATTTAAAAGGAAACAAATAAATATTAAAAATTTCTAACCCTCAAAGTACAAAATACACTATGTAGATCAAGAATTGGATCTGAAACAAGTAGCGCATAGAAAAATACGAATATTTCATGAATCAAACAAGGACGAGAAAAATATTTTATAACCTTCGCACATACAAAAAAATAGTTGAAATCGCTCACCTCCATTGGACTTCTGACGAACGTTTACTATGTCAACGTCGACCAAGTCAATAACCATTAAACAATTCTCAAACGAGTATATTGGCATTTTCTAGATGAGTCACAAGATTGATGCACGTTCGTCACTATATTGACTAACATTCATCGCTAGATCGACAAACAAGTGTTGAAAGATCGATGGAACTAGAACTCCATCAAAAGTACGATGCACATCGGGGCACCCAGGAAAAATGATTAACAGTGTAATAACTATGTAGTATTTTACGACGGTACCATTAATTTTATCCTTATCGTTATAAAATTTAGTCAAATATTAACCCCATATGTACTAGTGACGTAAAAACTTAAGCAAACATAACTTACAAAAGTTTCATTGCAAGAAACTAAGTGAGATTAGGGAAATCAAATGCAAAACAATGGAGAGTATCCAAATTCTTGCTAGTTTTACCTCAACCTCCATTACTTTGAAGTGATAAGTGTTGCATTGGCTACAAAATAAGATTAGGAAGGGAAATATTGACTATAAAATAGTGGCACTCAAA
>ML804035.1:20262-35770 GCA_009831015.1 Picea engelmannii
TGCAAAACAATGGAGAGTATCCAAATTCTTGCTAGTTTTACCTCAACCTCCATTACTTTGAAGTGATAAGTGTTGCATTGGCTACAAAATAAGATTAGGAAGGGAAATATTGACTATAAAATAGTGGCACTCAAAATTAGTAATATTTAACTTCCACTACACCACCTTCAAGTGTTTATACCAAATCATTATACCAAACACAATTAATCAACAATATATATATATATATATATATATATATATATATATATATATATATATATATATATATATAAAACATGAAATATTGTGACAAATCAAAAATTTGTTGGAACACTAATCAAATTTATACTATCTACTTAAACTAAACACAATCATGCCAAAGTTCATTATATTATAAAAAAACAAGATCAATTGGAAAAACAAAAATCTCAACCCAAGTTTGATTACCTAAACTATCCTATAATAATAAATATCAAATACATATTGCAAATCCTTATAACATATCAAACAAGGGGACCTGCAAAGCAACAAGCCCCTTCCTTAAGTGTTAGTTTAAAGCTCTCAAAAGCTTTTGACATCACATTGTTGTATTCAAGTCATGATTCTCAAAGATTTTGGAGGTGGTTTTAAATGAAATTTCATGTACTTGAGCTTTATTGAATGTATCATGAATGTTTTTTTTGGCATCACATCGTTGTATTCAAGTCATGGTTTTCCAAGATTTTGGAGGTAACTAAGTTCTCTATGAAATTGACTGACATTGATACATCTATAAGCATGGATCAAATTAATCACTATAAAGGTTAATATAATATGAACAAAATCCAAATAGATAGAATTGAGAAAAATAAACTCACATAATAAGAATTAAATAAATATATTATTATATTTAAAACATATTTCATAAAATTGAGGCTGAATTAATGGAAATGAAGAACACGACAATACATTGTCTCAATTATATCATTCCGGAAGTGGAAAACAACTGCTTGTATAGTTAATTTGATTGTTCTTCTTTATTTTTCTCTTGATCATTACACTATCACTCTAACACTCTTAGAGTTGTCGATCTCGTGGATTTCCTAGTACCCACTCAACAAACCTATTCCATCAATGTCAAGGTCGGGATCTAAGAACTAAACAACTATTATGAATCATGTTATGTGATAATTGTTATTTCCATTTGTAGATAATTATAAAGGTCAGGATTCTTGTTTTGTGTAAATTGTAATAAATCTTGTGCGTGTGATCATGAAATTGTATGGGAGGTACGAAAATGGGATTTATTTTTATTTTACATCATATATAATTTTTAGTTGACGTGTCACTACAATTTATGACCACCTTAAAGATAATGAATAAATGGCATAAACCGCTAGGAGTTGGTGCCTATACTTGGAGGGATAACATATCAACATGTGTTTAATGAACAAAAACAAAGCTCAACACACATTCTTGGTAAGTGGACACATGGCAGACATGAACATAATCAATTGAAGGCAATAAGTCTTTTCCACGGCTGTGGGTGAGGGGTTGTAACAACAATGTCGCAAGTTCAAATCCAGTGGTGACTGTCAGGGTTGTAACAAAAATGTCATAAGTTCAAAGCCAATGGTGAATGTCTCCTTTTACTGCTGGAAAAGGAAGCATTATATGTTGGACAAGGAAGCATTGTAACAACAATATCACAAGTTCAAAGTTCTGGGTGATTGTTTCGTACCGATGGATAGTTGTTGCTCCATGTAAAGTCAAACTCGTTGTGGATAGTTCGAGTCTCATAAAGAGGTAATGTTAATTCTTCTATTATCTCACCCATGAGTCGGGCTTATGGTATGTTTCTTAGTAACGTAGGATAGTCAAGTCTCTGTATTTGTAAGACAACATTGTGTATACACCAACATTTTGTCGTTCACATTAACAAGGATTTTGTTTTAGACATTATTTCGACTATTACACCAAGTATAAAATCTCTCCATACAAAAAATAATAGGTCTCCGAGCAAGTCATGAATAGAAGAAAACTATGCTACTAACTATGCAACTGTCGAGTACATGACTATTACCGATGAATACATAGAGTGTTAGGAATCCAACAAATGCCATGGATCCTCCCACAAATAGAAAAACAAAAACTTCTAATTCCACTCCACAATAAATTTTAGCCACATGCAAATAAAAAATAGAGGACCTTACAAGATTCTCTGTCAACACAATACATCCAAGATGCTTGCATTTTTATTACAATTTGAAATTGAAGACCAGGTTGCATAAGAAACCCATGTAGAAAATAGGTGGTCAACATTGCACACTTGCTTAAATGATGTAAATCTGGGACTCATGAGAGAAAAAGAGGTTTAATTTCAACAACACGCATATTTTTTTAACCTTGTGTTTATTACAACATACCCAATATCCACAAGGCCGACTCTAGTGCTTTTGTTTCATAGTAGTTTAGATTTGTGGGCATCTGAGTTTAAGGCCTTCTGATTCATGTTATTGTAAACTTCCCTGATCACAATCCGAAAGATATCATGCACATTTGCATTTAAAGCTGGAGTTGAATAACAAACTCCAAAAAAACTAGAAAAAACTTCAATTATCGTAAGCGAAACAGATTATGAGGATATACCAAGAAATGCCTTGCAAAATTTGATTTTTTTTTACCTTATCTTGGGATTTAAATATATATGTGGAGTAGGGCTTTTTAGAGACCACTATAAAACCAATGCACAACTGGTTGGTCAATGAAATATAAAAAGATTGTAGGGAGGTCTATCGATCAATTAAATAAGAATATGCAAATGATATATTGCTTTAGGATTGGTGAAACTATTAGAAATAAGCACATAACAAAACCGAGAATGAAGACTATTTAAGAATAATCACACCTACTTTGCTCAACCCAAGAAATATACTCTTCCAGGTGTTGTGCCAAGCCTTCAGGGTTTGCAGACCGAGTTGGATTTCGAGGCTTTGGACAAGCTTTGTTTTCCAACCATTCCTGAAATTTCTACAAATTTTAAAACATAAAGGGTTAGTTACTTTCCAATGTATCTTAAAAAATACGTTGAAATATCCCAAATTCACATATTCAAAATAAATGGCAAAAAGGGATAATGAAACCCTAGGAATTCCAAGACTAGGATAATTATGATGCACAAACCGATGGTTAATTTTTTCAACAAAAACAATTAACAATACTAGTGTTATGACTAGTTCCCTAAACTGGAACATAATAGGCTAAAAGAATTGTGCAATTTGGAAGTAGCGTAACTTTTCCTAGTGCCCGAGGTTGGCTTCCTTTAGCTTATCTTAAATTTATTCAAGGATGGATGGTGTCCTGAGCTTATTCTCAGGGATCTCCAAGAGGCATTGTCTGACCCTCTTCAACATGCTTTGGGAAACCCATTAGAATTCCTCATGTCCACTTTAAGGAAATTCTCACAACACGTTTATCGCTGCCAATACCCACAAAATCCAAACTTGTGGACTAACTCTTCTACTCTAACCACTACTTCCAATCAAACCAAAATTATTAGAATTAGTTATAGCTAGTTGATTAGTCAAAGACGACAAAGATGTAGTTTGGGCTGATCCATCATTGATGTTGTTCAATGCTTCTTCAATAGTACGTGGGTATGTTTTTCTTCAACGAGGCTCCTCTAATTCATGCTATGCAAATTTTCAGGTAGAGACATGACCATAACAAAGGAGCAACACACAAGTTGATGGATGGCTACAAGTCTATGCCTTCATCCTGCATCTACAAGGATGAAGAACAATGATACAATGAAATGACAAAAGGATGGAAGAATATCTACAGAGTAGAGGAAATGGACGCTGCGTGGAAGCCAGAGGAAATAAAGAGGTGAAAGTTAGGATGATCCTTCATGCAACCTACAAATAGTGTAACATAGATCAAAACAACCTCGATATAAGGCCAAATAACACCTCAAACATAAAACTTTGGATAAAAAATGAAGGTTGTCAAACTTTGCTTAAACCGTTTTGGATCATATGAAGAATAATAAAAAATACCAGATCAATTCATATACTAAATACGACCTCAACTCATTCAAACTTAGGATAAAACTTGAAATGAACTGAATAAATTATCCATATTTGATAAAACTTTGATTAAAACCTGTCTTGAATTACATACCAACTAATACAAAATCGAAAACCGATTACAAAAATCCCAACCTAAATACAAAGACTAATAAAATGTGCCACGTATTAGAAAAGTTTGGTTGTAAAACATATCAACATAAATGATGTTAGTTTAATGAAATGTGGATTGTTTACCATACTTTGAATCAAAATACAAAAAAACTTTATGAAGTTGAAGTTGGAGTGCATTTGTACTTTTAACTTTATGTCCACACCTTATAAATGTTTTGTGATAAAAATATATGGACATAAATTATGTTAATTAAATCAAATGTAGATTGCTCACCATACTTTGATTCTAAATACAAAAACCTTTATGAAGTTCAAATTCACTCTTTATTACAAGATTATATATGTAGCTTTGACTTTACGGGGCATTGAGCTCGCTCATAAGATAAGTATGTACACGTATCCAAATGTTTATTTTGGTTTGATTAATTATCAATAAAAATATAAACATTATGATTTCACTAAAAGTCCCAAGGCACATTACCACAATAGTATGTAGTTGGCAAGGTATTAACATCTCATTCTTGAGAATGAGAATATAGGTAAGGAATGTAAGAGGTATACACCTCGATAGATATATATATGGAGTTGACAAGGTATTAACATCTCTTTTTTCCCGAAGAAAATTTTCTATAAGGTGATTTACACAACCAGTTTTTGTCCAGAAAATAAAACAGAAATAAGGTATTAACATCTCATTCTTGTTTAAGAGTTCAAAATAATTTAAAGGTTGGTGGACTAGTTTAAGTGGTTAAGTGTTTCGAACTTTATACATAAGGTTTTGGGATCGATTTATCATATTGATTTTCTTTATTGTATTTCTCATTCAATGTCGTATTAACATCTTATTCTTGTTTAAGAACTCAAAACAATTTAAAGTTTGGTGGACTAGTTTAAGTGGCTAAGTGCTTGGAACTTTATACATAAGGTTTTGGGATCGATTCACCATATTAATTTCCTTTGTTGCATTCCTTACTCAATGTCGTTATTGAATGATATCGTCCATAAATATAAAAAAATACCAAAAATATCAACAAAATATTTCTTTGAATTTTTTTTATCTTAAAACACACCATTAAAATAATAAACAAATACCAATAAAAATTACTTTTAACACATTTTCACATAAATCAAATATAAAAATCACACCTTATTAACAAGGTAATTTCCAACCATACCTTATTTAACAAAATAATTTCCAACCATACCATTAACCAATAACCAATCCAATGGACAAAATTGATCAAATCAAACTATACCCTTAGCCAATCAACAAGGTCAATCCCACTATTATATTAGCCCACAATGTCAATGCAACCAAAATCTCAAACCAAACCATACCCTTGGCGAATCAACAAGGTCAAGCCAACCATTATATCACTAACCTTTTAGAAAAAGTTAAGAATGTCCTAATTATAGAACTACTACCAAAGATAATCCAAACAATGAGTCACTAAATTTATATCGAAATATTCAACCTTGTGGAAAAAGTTAACAATGTCTTAAATATATTTTATCAATTGTATTTATACCTTGTTGTGCAGACACTCAGTCAATTCACCTGAAGATGTAATTTAGTTTAAAATTTTAATGATATATAGTATGTTAATATTTAACGAAAATGTAAGTAACTTTAAAATTTTAAAGAATTATAGTATATTAGTATACTTAAGAAATTATGAAGGGAATGCCAAAGTGGATTGGGTAGTTATGTTGTTTAATGGGAAATGTAATTAAGTTTAAAATTTTAATGAATTATAATATGTTAGTATATTTTATAAATTGGGAAGGGAATGTCAAAGTGGATTGAGTGGTTATGTTGTTCAAAGATAAGTAATTTATTTTTTTAATGGTTTATGAATAATTAATAGAAGATTCATTGAATAAGGTCCATGAATAACTAATTAAAATGAGCTTTTAAAGGGATAAACATCAATGGATAGACGGTGGAAGGATGTGATGGATGAGGTTAAGAGATACCTCATCAAATCAGTTCAAGGTCAACAAAAATCAGGATAGATATCAGATCATCGTCAATTCAGTTCGAGGTCAACAACAATCAAGGTTGCTAATGGAGGTTTGGAAAAAGCTTGATGCCTACCAAAATGATACATGTGGCGAGAATAGAATAGTGATAATATATAAAGAGAATCTCCCAAAGATTGTTGGAATAGGAGGAAACAGAGGGTCACCGTTATGATGTGGGTCACTAGTACAACTTAATTAGAGGTGAGAAACCACCGATTCAAATGATATTAATAGTTCATCATGTATGACAGGATCATCATGTCAATAATTTCCCATCGGTAGTGACACATTAACTTTGATGACTGTCATTTCCTAAGGTATATATATTCCACGACCTAGGCATGAATCCCATTTCAAACAAGCACAAGTGACCTAGATTGCTTTCTATAAATTTTTCATTTAGCCCATACATCAAAAGACGAGCTTGAAATACACACGATTGAATGCAGACTTTCATATTTATACATTTGTTTTCAAACAAGAATTTAATTTATCAAGGCTAGAGGAAAAAATGTCAACTAAGTTCTTTCCTCTATTTACCATGTATAACTTATATAATTGAAGAGAACAAGTACATGTGTCGTGTATGGATACTACCCCACCAACTTGTCTTTTATAACTTTTGAGAAAATGAGATTGCCTCGTAGATTGATTCATTGAGAGCTTGTTGAACTTGAATATAACTACTACAAAGCTGTAATAGACCTCCCGTTTCATACGACAACAACCTCTTATAACAAGTGATTTTTTTTGTGTGTGTGTGTGCGTGTGTACAAGGGTAATAAAGACATTATACTCTGCGTCGCAACACGACGACGAACATGACACATGCAACTGCGACAACAACATAACGACCTAAGACGCACATCAAGCATTTGGAAGCAATGAACGACAATCAACCTACAAAAATAAGACTGACTATCCACCCATCCTACCCTGCAATGGTTAGGACCTCCAGGACACATAAGCAACGCTCAAGACCAGGTTCCCATCGATTTTGACCATTTAAGGTCTCAGGGCTGGCGATTGTTCTGAGGAACCAGGAGGTGTCTACATCCCGCCCGACACAAGCAGACCAAGCACACAAAAAGTTTACAACCAAGTACAACAATAAGTATTGAATCAACCACACCCATAATGGGAAGCGCAAGCCAAATGACTCCGTTAACAACCAACCATTATTCAAGGCTGAAGGGTCAATATCTATGATTCAAAAAGTGTTAATAACTGATCAGTTAACCAGTCTAAATCCCAACTAGTAAACAATTAGAAATTCTAATTTTGACCTTAAAAGCAACTCAACTAGCAAGTATAAATCATGATTTAGACACTCACTACAAATACGATCTAACATTAATACGAATTAACCTTAGCAATTGCCAAATGTAAACAATATTCACTATATCAACTACAAGGTCTAAGGTTAACATGCTACTAATGACTTAACGTCCAACACACAGTCTGGCCATTAGCTAAACAACAATAGTAACAATTTTGATGTGGAATGCTAACACTAATACAATAATAAAGCAGTTAACAAGGCATCTAATCATGACAATTAATCAATCATTTAATAAAGTGATAACAACATTTCATCATCAAGGTCGGAAGCATCGACTAAGCATTTCTTAACTTAATAGACTCCACAGGCGTATATCTTTATTCTAGGTACCAAAATGACAACTGCCTTCAACAATAGTCTGACTAGAATAACATATATCAATTTAATTGATGCATTTACCAACATTAACACATTCCAACAATATTCTGTCTATATTAACACATACCAATGTAGTTGATGCATTTACAAACATTAAACAAGGCGCGGAAACATACATCGCGACAAGTGTGCGAGTAAGGACAATAATTTCACTGGCAGTGATTATAGCGGTAATGGTAAATAATGTTTTATAATTATTTTATATATATATTTTTTTATTTCAAAGGGCACGGGCTTCACTTGTTTGCATTTCCTAGGCGCACAATTTTTGGCTTAAAATAAGGAGCGTTTTAGCTCATCAACAAAAGAGAAAGGATACTAATTTCTATAAATAAGAAACATAACTCTTTTTAGAAAGTTGCTCCAAAATTTTGAATTGAAGGAATAGTTTAATTATCTAAAAAGAAATAAGTAATGACAGTTATATCGTGCAACGGTTATTCATGAAATCATCCAAAAATCATAAAGAGGAAGGACATCGTTTGCCAGAAAGTTTCGCTATCCTCTCGGGACTCCAGTTTTCGAATCAGAGCTGGGTCCCTGCACCTACATTGTCTTGCGAATTGAGGTTGATTTCCATGAACTTCGTGTCTAACTCGGAGCGGAATTCGAACGCATGCTAGTGCGTCGATCTGGTCTTCCTTACCTAGGGGAAATGAACAAAGAAATACAGTCATAAGAGGCAGTACCTTATATTGTTGTGTTTTTTTTTTTTTCAAAAGAAAACATATCCGCAGACGTCGATAAACAATTCACATTGATACGATTATGAGATAACATATTAAATCGTAGAGCCTGCAAAATTTGTCGAGCAGATATACGTTCGTTCATTAAGGTAACAAATGCAGTTACAACTCACATTATCAAGGCAAATCGAAACATCAAATCATAGTTTCCAATCGTTGTCTAAAGGTAAATAAGTCACACGCAAATAATGGCTGTCACCAAATCACCACAGTCGGCATCAATCAAAAGTCATTATGAAGTTGTTGTGAGGTCATTAATTTATAAATAGCTTTAACATTGCATGAGGTGGGTGAATTTTACAGAATTTATAATAACACAATCAAATAATAAATCGTTATGCCTGTATAGAAAATTACAATAACATAATCGAAGAATGTATCGTTGTGCAGAAACCAAAACATGATATAACTCTCGCATGCATTAAGAATTAACATTACTTCACGGCAGAACTATATCCCTGCTCATAGAATTTAGAAGAACAATAACCATAAATTGTTGGGCATAAAGCTATGCCTCTCATTCGCTCGCGGTCAGCTACATGTTTCTTTAAAAACACAGTCAACAAGGCATTCCTGGTGACGGAAATCGTTGGGGTAAGGTGGGAGAACGCAGATATTCAGGGAACAAATTGTTGCGAGTAATACACAGTCATAAGTAATTTTTGGTTGAAAAACACGGGGTTATACCGTCATATAGATACATATCTAAACAATTATATACGTTGTTTGTACGCAATTTCAACAGACTGTAGGAAAACGCCTATATATATAAATACTATCTGTAAATTTGTGCATTTGTTATCTAACTATCTAATGGAGGAATAGGCAGTAAAAATATAAGTGAAACGCAGAGAAGATAGAGGATAACGTTGACAACAAGGGTAACTATAAAAAATGAGTTAATCACAACTACATTAATTTTAAAAGGAAACACAGTCATTCAAGAGGACATCAATGAGATTTTTCTATCGAGCTAGAATCTGTCGAGAAAATCAGTGAGAATAAAATATCCTCCGAGAGTGCAGAGGTAAACTAACAAGGACACAAGGGAATCCATACGCAGAGGTATTATTGTTGGAAGGCGCAAGCCAAACAATCAGCTAGATACAAACAACAAAGGGTAGTCAACTAACAGGTTCATCCTTCACTCATCATCCTCGCACATAAAAGCAGGGCGTTGAGATCCATAGGTCTTTTAACGCTAAGGTGACGACCGTAGATTAGGCTCCTGGCCATTTTCTCAGGCGAGGACTGGTGAGCTAGGGACGAAGGCTAAACAACCTCAAGGTCACAATCAATACCACAGGGCGGTCACGACATGCGGGAAAACAAGGCCCTAGGAGACGACAACCCAAGAGCTAGGCTAAGAAAATTCAGCTATCAGTCTAAACATCCAATCTACTTACATAATCAACATGCAGATCCAATCATAAAACCTACAACATTCTACCATTCAAACGAAGAAAGCGTATCGTTGCATGTTCGCCCGCTCTGAGTGACGTCCGCGCGCTCCGTCCAACTCCCGCTCGTCGACCGTGTAGACTTCACTGGTACCTCCCAACCAATGCTAGGGGTACTCTTCTTCCCCCTTAGCCCCCCGAGCTGCAAAGGGGCACACACTCTATCCAGAGGTTTCGTCTAGCTCCCAGCTCGCCTCGCAAGGCCGAGCTACCACTCCTCTCCGAGCTGGGTATCCCAACTACCACAAGTAATTCAGTCAAGTAGATATTTCTGCAGCGTAACATTACGCAAACAGAAGATGCCCCTACCTCCATCACCTCCCTTCATTATATAGAGTTTCGTGGTTCCTTACTTTCCAAATTTCTCTTTTAATTAAGTTTTTATAATTAATTTCGTAAAAAAAATTCTCCGTACAAGTGTCACCCATCCCCTTCATTCCTCCATTATTTAATTTCTTTAATTAATTAACTATCTTATTTCCCTCACCCACCTAGAGTTACTCATAGAATCACTCTTAAGTGTCCCCAAATTCCCTTACAGGTTTTAAAGGCTTTCCCTATTATGAAGTTGCTAATTCAGTTTAAAATTAGAAGGCTCTTAAATGGTAGATTCTTTACTAAGTCGACTTACGTTTTTTCCCTTAAGTCCCCCTTTTTTCCTTTTTATGTTACCTCTTTTCCTAATTCCTAAGTTTTAAGATTTTCCCTCTTTCCCCTTTTAATTAGAACTCAAAAAGGCAGGTGTGGAATTTAACCCCTTTTCCCTTTTATCATTTAATTAGTATTTTTTTTTTTTAATTATCAAAAAGATAAAATAATTAATCCCCCCTTTTTCATTTATTACCACAGATTTTATTTTTATGAATAACTTATTTTCTTACTCCCTTCAGGTTACAAGATTTAACGAAGGTCAAAGTTATTATTTAAGTCATTTTTATTTTTATTATTAATTTTTTTTTTAGAGAAGACAAGGTTCAACCACTAGCGTAATTTAGACTTAGGCCTTAATTTTCGTACTAGGCGACATTTAATTAGGGAAGTGTTTTAAATTACTTAACATGTTATTTGTCTTAGGGCCATCTAGGTGTTATAACCCTAAATTGCACCATACTTGCTTACTTGGCATCAGGCCAACTCATTTCCCTTCATTGCCAAAAAATCTGTTGAGAAACCTCTTTAAAAAACCTATTGGGTAAAGGTACACGCGCCCTAACCCACTACTACACACTTTGGAACACTGGCAGGCCTACTACTGCACGAGTTCGAACGCTGGCAGGCCTATTACAGCCCGCGTTTACCTAACAAAGCACAAAAACAAGAAATTTTCCGACGGGACAAAAAGCTATGGGTCAGTTAACTGAAACTCCCAGCCATGCATGGCTGAGAGTTCGTCCAAAACCCTAGCTCCTTCTAGCCTATAAAAGAAGGGGTAGGGGTACCATTTGGAGGAGGAAAAATATAGCAAAAAAACTCTGCCCAATTGCCAAGTCCATTTGTCCCAACCCTTTAGCCTTTCCTCAAGCCTAAGGAGAATTAACGCAAAGAAGTTGGAGGACAAAGAAGAGGAGGAGCCCATGATCAGGATCAAGGAGCGGTGGCCGGTCTCGACTTAAAAATTGTAAGTTGATTCATTTTGAAAATAATAAAAGAATACTTTTCCCGTCCCAATGCATGAGTTATGTGTGGTTTGTGTAATTTATGCTTAATTTCTAATCCTCAAGTAGAAAAGTAGCATGCATGCGTAGTGTTGTGTCTTGATTGCAGGTTAACTTTGGAAGGAGCCGCACGAGCAAGTAGTCAAGAGCGCAATGGAGGATCTACACCAAACATCAGTAAAAATGTTAGTAGTTCCTTTCCATGCATGTATCATAAAAGGGGTTTAAAGTTTTGGGTGGTAGGTTAAAAGGTCATTTCTTGAAGGTCAACATCTGCATGCAAGCCTAGCCCTAGCTTGTTAGTCCGTAGGGTAGTATTTCCCAACAACATAATTGGTGACTCCACTGGGGATGATACTCTTAGGGTTTCCGGATTTAGTTGAGGTTTTTGGGTAGTTCAAAGGGTTAGATTTTATGTTTGTTTGTTTGTCTGTTTTCTGTTAGGTCATAACTAGCAGGGAACCTGGTTCTTTATACCCATTTTTCCTTGACTGTTGCTTGACGATAATTATCGGGACACATAGAGGTACACGCGGCCTGCAGAAGGCTTGCACGCGTGTAACCCGCGCCCTAACCTTCTATAGCCCGCGTTTGAACGCCTGCTGTAGTGGTTTCAGTAGCGTGTAGGAGTCGGAAATCTTGAGAGGCGGTCCTCCTCTTCCCTGTCAGAAGTATACGTTCTCAGAGGGCTTTCTGGATCCTGTCTGAGTCTTGATGGTTCAAAGTCTTGTTTCAGTTTGCTTTATTGCATTTTGTTATTCTTTGCAATTATTTTTCTGTTCTGTTAAAGAAGAAGCATCTAAGCCTTCAGGAGACCCTGGTTGTCAATACCAGAGGCCTTTTCCAGGTCTGGGCTGCCTGTGTTTAGTTTTTTCTTAGAGGTTATACATACACACGGCCTGTGCAAGTGCAGCCCGCGGGTACCTGCACGCAGTTGTGGGTCAACACGCGTTTGCACACGTGCTGTTTCAGTGACAGTAGCGGGCTTGATAGGTTGCTTTTCAATCAGGGTGGGACAATCATCCCTTCCTGTGGTGAGAAGTGTTACTCTCAGGGGTTTGAGTCTAGGGTTGCACAGTCAGTAGGTTAGGGCCTCTTACCCTTAGCCTATTTTTTCTTAGTTGATAATTGATAGAAAAGATAAAAAAGAAAAATTTTGTTTTATGGTTTTTAGACAAGCGTAGGAGTATGTGATTTCTTGATTTCCATTGTGTATCTTTGCTCGGATTCCTTGCGATTTGCGCTTTAAGCCAGGATTTTGTTTTGTTTTCTTGGTTTTGTGCTTGTCGACATTTTCCCTTTGTTGCTTCATTTAGCACTTAAATAAAAAAAAATAAATATTTTCTTTTTCATTTTCTTCTTTGTTTGAAGATTGTGTTTCTGCATCAATAGCTAGGAAGAAGTCTTTTGTTCATAAGTTTTTGCAGTGCATTTAAAGTATAAGTAGCTCGTAGTCGAGCGAAATTCCTTTATGTTTGCTGCATGAAATCTTAGAAAAATTGAAAAGAAAAGAAGTCTTTCTTGAAAAGTTGTTGATTTTTGCATTTAGTAAAAGCATCTTGTTTCCAACATTTTTTCATTCATTTTTGCTTTGAGTCTTTACACACCTTCAGTTTCACATTCATATCTTGTGACGTAAAAAAGCCCATAAAAGCAACACTAATTTAAAATCTATTAGACTTTTGTTTGTAGGGTTCTTACATTAGCTCAGGACTAGGGCCTTGGAATAGGTTGGAGAGGAAACTCTCCAAGGCCACTCAAAAACAAACATTGGAGTCTGTGATAGGGAGTGTAGAAGTCCAGTTTCGTGGAAGTTATCCGGGACCCCCCTCTAACACAAGGGCTAAACATGAGGTCGCGTAAGGAAAGGTAGCAGAGATAACCCCTCCAAAGCCAGACTGAGCGTAGTGGAGAACACATATCGAGGATTTGTTTTGGGATTCCGTCGTTTGCATTTTCCACGGGGCTTTGTGGGTCTCGAATCCATTCGAGGTCCTCAGTTGTCTTCCAGACCATTTTCTCTCGATACCCTTGACAAGTTTCGGGCTTGATACCCTGCTCATTGTGGTCTACCCGACTATCGACTGTACCTGCCTGGTGACTGTTCGCGTGCTGGCAAACTAGTTTCCAATCTTTCATAGGGACATACACAGGTGACTGCGGGGGTATACCGCGGTACCTAGGGTAGACATAGGGCCACGCTTTGCAGAGTATACCCAGAGGGTGCTTCCGTTTTCGAGTTGCACTTGCACCGGTAAGTTGCTCTAGTGTTGGTTGTTGTAACTGTTCTTCAAAATAGTTAGTGTTTGCTTGTCTTATCTTTTAGGGGCTTCTTTGTTAGTGTGTGTTACTGTTTGAACATGTAGAATACCTTAGCGTGTCTTGGATCTTCTCACACAGTGGAGGATCCCGAGCTTCGCCGGTCACGAAGGCTTTTGGGCTTGCCGCCAGTTATACTGGAGCCACCCCCGCCACCATTGAGGTGGAAGCTAGACCAACAAGGGTCTTTCGAAGCAACCGGGTTACAAACCATTGTGCCTGAACAACTCCCGGAGGAATCAACCACCAATCTTGGTTTGGTTGAAACCCCAACCACTGATACTTGGACACCAGTTATTGTACCTATCCAATTTTACGAAAGCTTGTCAGTGCCTCACACAGCTATGGCAACAAACGCATCTCCTAACTTGTCATCGTCGGCCCGAACCACCATGGTCTCGGCCGCAACTACGTCGCACAGCAGACCGACCCCATCTATCGCGGCGGCCACAAATCCCTTCACACCTAGTGCAACAGGCTCTCCGTTCTCATACGGTATGCCTAGTTCAGGTACAAGTCCTGCACTCACTCACTCCACTTTACAGACTTTGGGTCTGGGGGCAGGGAGCTCTAACGCTCCTCTGCAAAGTCAACTTGGGGGAATTCCTGTCCCTTTTAATGCTTTCCCTTACACTGGAGGTCATATCTCTCCTTCGTCCCCTTCGCTTGGTGGTCTGCATCAGCAGTCCGCCGGGCAGCCTGCACTCACAAGTTCATTTGGAGCTGGGATTCAAGGAACACCTGCGCAAACTCAGCCGGTAGGTTCATCACCGTTTGTTTGGAACGAGACGTTTGGTAACAACACTTTCGCATCCACCGCTTTCCCGTCTGGGGGCACCCCCATTTTTGGACAGTCTACTCCGGCACAGAGTACTATTCCTGTGCTAGGGGCACATATAGCAGGACTTTGGAACTCAGGTCAAGGATCCATTCCCTCCTTTGGAATGTCGTTCTGGGGTAATTCTTTCCACAGTCAATGGAACCCTGGAAAGACTTCTATGCCTCTCCCATCAGGACCGGCGTGGGGTAATCCTTCCCAAAGTCCGTCAAACATGATGAATGCCCAACATCCTATGTCCTTTATGGGGAATCATCCAATGATGTCTCCACAGATGAAAAATCCTTGCGCTGGTCATGGCCATGGTTTCTACCAGAATCCGAGCCAGCAGCCAAACTTTTCCTGGCAACCCGGTGCCAGTCAAACTCCAGGGCCCTTTTTCCCAGGCTATCAGCAGCAACCCAAACTACCATTCCTGGCAACGTTACACTTGCCAGATTTGACAAGGTTGTTAAACGATCCTATTTGTCACGATCCACATTGGCCTCCTATGCCAACAAAGTTGCCTTCGGACATCCCAAAGTTCAAGGCCAAGCCTAACGAAAATCCAGGTAATCCTTCCCAAAGTCCGTCAAACACGAT
>ML804035.1:35861-78032 GCA_009831015.1 Picea engelmannii
CAAACACGATGAATGCCCAACATCCTATGTCCTTTATGGGGAATCAGCCAATGATGTCTCCACAGATGCAAAATCCTTACGCTGGTCAGGGCCATGGTTTCTACCAGAATCCGGGCTAGCAGCCAAACTTTTCCTGGCAACCTAGTGCCAGTCAAACTCCAGGGCCCTTTTTCCCAGGCTATCAACAGCAACCCAAACTACCATTCCTGGCAACGTTACACTTGCCAGATTTGAAAAGGTTGTTAAACGATTCTATTTGTCACGATCCACATTGGCCTCCTATGCCAACAAAGTTGCCTTCGGACATCCCAAAGTTCGAGGCCAAGCCTAACGAAAATCCAGGTGATCACGTGACTACTTTCCATCTTTGGTGTTCATCTAACTCTTTGAAAGATGACTCCGTCCAGTTGTGATTGTTTCAATGCACTCTTATCGGGAGTGTCGCGAAATGGTACATTGAGCTTGATCGCTCACGATATTCTTCTTTTGGCGAACTAGCTATGGCCTTCCTTAACCATTTCCAGTTACCTGTAAGATATGACGCCGGCACAGAGCTGCTTACCAATTTCGAACAGACGACAGCGGACCATATCTCTGACCATATCCGAGAGTGGCGATGCCGAAAGAGTCTCATCAAAGTACCAGTCCCACCAGCATTCATGTTGGAGTGGTTCCTTAAGTCTTTAGTCCCTCGATTGTCTAAAGACGTCGTGACTTCAGGAGTTTTCTCCGAAGAAGACACCATCATGAGGGATCAACAGTTTGAGCTCATCTATTCTCAGTCTGGTTTATTGTACAACATCCTGTCGGATGCACCACGATTGATACTGGATAAAACTAGACAGAGAGCTGGACCACATGCCGATGGTATTGTTGGTTCAGCACAAACCAAGCCCGCTGAGCAATTGACAAAGCAATTGCAACAATTATCTATACAACACTCAGCGGCCAGCCATACTACTTCTTTGGCTACTCCTCCTACCCAAACGTCAGAAGTACACTCTGTGCAGACGACTAACCCAAAGGTCACCCAACAACTTGAAGGGAAGAAAAAACAATGCAAAAAGGGTAAGGGGGATAAAAAACCCATTGATAATGCTGGCGAGGGCACCACAGAAAAACGAAAGGCGAGGTATTCGTGCAACTTGTGTGGGGAAGACCACCCGACCCATCTATGTCCTTGACTTGCAGAGGCTCAAAAGTTTGTCACACAGCAACAGCAAGCCGTTTTGACTAATCCCTTTCAGCATGGGAAAAATTTAACTCAAGCCTCTACAAGTGTCGAAGGGGGCAGCCAGGAAACCTGCCCTCCTCCAAATAACTCCTCATCCGTGAACATATATATGGTTAGGGGTGATGCTTTAATAACGACTAGAGCGCACGACTATAATAAACCAAGCACCTCTGAGAAGGGAAAAGAAGTTGAGATCCCATCTCTTCCTCTACAGATCGAGAAGACGTTGGGTGAAACAATGACACGCATTCCAAAGGGTGCATTTAAGAAAGCTTCTCACAACCCAAACACAAGGGTCACCCATAATTAATTTGTGGTGGAAGATTTATCCCAAACCCCTTCTGCGATGTCCGCTTTGGAGGTCCTCCAAAGCTGCCCTGCTCAGAGGAAAGCCTTGTTAACTACTTTAGGCTCTACTTAGACATGTAACCTGGGTACCATTGTGCTAGATACAACCGATTTAAAACCCCGTCTACCTTACCACGTAGCATTTCAGATAGTAGTGGCTCATCCCACGAAAACTTTTACACGCAATATGTTTCGCACGGTGGTCGACGAGGGCACCTCGACATGCGTTATGTCGTTAGCATGTTGGAAGGCCATTGGCCAGCCCGCGTTCTTTCCGTCACCTACTCTCCTCACTGCGTTCGACGGTCGTTCTTTCCGACCACATGGTATCGTTCCTTCTTTCCCTATGCAGTTAGGAGGGAAGACCGTGTGCGTTGAAGTAGAGGTAGTCGATGCTCCCCTCGATTATAACCTCTTGTTAGGTCGGAGTTGGACTTATGCTATGCAAGTTGTGGTTGCTACATTTTTCTGAGTCTTGTTGTTTCCACACGAGGATCGGATAGTGACCATCGATCAATTGTCCTTCTCTAGACCTGACCCAGCTTTGGGGGCATCCACAGTTCCCATGATTGATAATCCTCAAGCCAGTGTCGTTAACATAGGAGTTGGTTTGTGCCCATCCTTGATGGGTACCTTCGATTACCCACATCCTCATGACGATGTCAAGTTTATATCTAATCACCACAAGGCTGAGATTTTTCACGTTTCGTCGTTCCGCACGACTTACTTTGAGGATCCATGGATTCTTCCTTCCCCATCAGCCACGATGGATGAGAAGGGGCACTCTGGCATTTCCATGCCTTTATCGGCCACTGAAGTAGCGTACTCTTTAGTCCAGCAAGCTTCAGCTAACCCTGATCCGACTCCCGCACAAGAGTTGGATCCACCTCTAGAGCCTATCTGGGCTCATGGTTCTCTCGCCAACACCGATTCGTTAGACTTAGTCTTGCCTTCTGACGAAGCAGTAATCGAAGCAATGACTAGTCCGGACAAACCTTGGGAAGATCTTCATCACAGATCATATTTCCTCCCAAAGTTAAGCCGAATCAAAGCAGGAGAATTCACCATGAGTATGACTAGAGATAGGTCTTGTCATACTAATCCCTTAGCTACACACAAGATCTATGCGGAGGGTAATATGGCAACCATTGCTAAAACGATAACTATCAATATCTCCAGAACCCCTGGCATCATAGACAATGTTTTCGTCGGAGCATACAGCTCCCCCGAGGAGATGCCAGGCATTGACCCACAAAGAGTCTATCATGAGCTAACTTTGTTGTTTTTCAAGCTTGCTTTGAAATCTGAAAGCAACATCCGGCGAGACTGCATTTACGCTTTTCGATCTCGTCTGGATTAACTGAGAAAAGTAACCATTATGGAGTCTTCTTTAAGCCCTTTTCAGACTCCTTAAAGATGAAAAGATTGTTGAGTGACCTTGTTTCTTCACACTCGTTAAATTGGTCCAGAAGAACGGTCCTTAAACATGTCTCCTTTTAATCCCTTTTCAGACCCTCTAAAGATGAAACGATTGTCAAGCGATCTTGTGACCTTTCACGCTCGTTAAACTGAAATTTAAAGTCACGTCTGTCCGGCGGTAGTTTACCCCTTTTTCGGTCTGGACGGTCAATTGTACGAACAAAGGAATACTCTATTGAATTCCCATTCTTTAGAAGAGTATCCTCAGGTACAATTTTATTCCTTTTTCAGGCCTGAGGGACTAAATTTACGAAAAAGAAACCCCCCCTGGAGTCCATAGTTAAGCTCTTTTCAGACTCCCTAAAATTGAAAAGATCGCCGAGTGACCTTATTCTTTCACACTCGTTAAATTGGTCCAGAAGAATATTCATGACAGAGTCCATAGTTAAGCTTTTTTCAGACTCCTTAAAAGTGAAAAAATAGCCAAGTGATCTTCTCCTTTTCACACTCGTTAAAATGGTTTTGAATTGACGTCTAATCGGTGCTAGTTTATCCCTTTTTCGAACCGACTAGACTATTGACGAAAAAGGTACCCCAAGGGAGTTTCCTTTTATGCTTTTTCAGACTCTCTAAATATGAAAAACCACCAAGCTTCCCTTCTCTGGGCTCGTTCAACTTACATCGAAGGATGTTACCATTGTGTGTTCTATCAACCACATTTGCATACCTTACCCATCAGCCTAGTAACCGTTTGCTTCTGTGTCTTAACACCTTTGGCCACTGGAGGATTTTTCCCGAGTATCATTTCCCTAGAACATCAGTCTTGTCCTTGTGCCTCGAACTTGTATGTTTGCAGAACTCGGTCCTCCATTGTAATGTAATACTCCTTTTTTCTTTTTTCACAAACCATTAAAAAGAACAAAAAAATTAAATATACCCCAAAAAGAGGATGGGAAAAGTATTTTCTTTATTGGCAGCATAATGAGTCGCCCTTGGATGAAGCACATATGTCCGTTTGATCATCATACTATGGGATGTAGTACGACCTTAGGAAGCTTTGCTCGCTATATAGAGTTGTGTCCTCCACCGTTTGGTTACTCTTCCAAACATATGGAGAGTTTGCATTGCCTCTTGCTTCGTAGACTTATGATTAATAGATATGCTGCCTGAGTCTTATCACCTATCGTGCTATTGTCCAAGGGAAGTTTTTCACTGAGCCTGAGTCAGCCCCTCTGCAATATGTCTCTTGTCCGCATACCCGGCCATCTTGAACATCCAATCAAGTCTTTGTTCAAAATCACTGAAGCCTTCAATCCGATCATCAAGTTTATCAAGTCCATAACCGACGAGCCGTCGAAGACCTCTGGGTAGTGCAGTCATACACTCATATTACACTCCTACCCGAATTTAGAAGATTTTGAAGTTGTTGCTCGCACTCTGAAGTACAACCATCAGGCCAAATCATCTTCTAGGAGATGGATACTTTATATGTATATCTTTCTGATTTCAAGATGTAGCTCCGCTGTGTATTATTCGCGGCTACTCTTTATAGTTATTTGACATGGATCTACAGTGTATTTGATTGGTATCCATGGTTCTATTTCATTCCGAGCATGGGTATGCCCGCCTCGGTGAGACATTTGTTATTTTGCAGACGACACCTCCTGATTCCTGGTTCTTGGGCTCACTCATTCAGCATATCAGTACATATTGGTAAAGAATTGGTAATGTATTTCGGCCATCAGATGATCTTCTGACCTCACACATTAGGGGGCATCTGTTATAACCCTAAATTGCACCATACTTGCTTACTTGGCATCAAGCCAACTCATTTCCCTTCATTGCCAAAAAATTTGCTGAGAAACCTCTTTAAAAAACCTATTGGGTAAAGGTACACGCGCCCTAACCCACTACTGCACGTGTTGGAACGCTGGCAAGCCTACTACTGCACGAGTTCGAATGCTGGCAGACCTATTACAGCCCGTGTTTACCTAACAAAGCACAAAAACAGGAAATTTGCCAACGGGATAAAAAGCTATGGGTCAGTTAACTGAAACTCCCAGCCATGCATGGCCGAGAGTTCGTCCAAAAGCCTAGCTCCTTCTAGCCTATAAAAGAAGGGGTAGGGGTACCATTTGGAGGAGGAAAAATATAGCAAAGAAACTCTGCCCAATTGCCAAGTCCATTTGTCCCAACCCTTTATCCTTTCCTCAAGCCTAAGGAGAATTAACGCAAAGCAGTTGGAGGACAAAGAAGAGGAGGAGCCCAGGATCAGGATCAAGGAGCGGTGGCCGGTCTCGACTTCAAAATTGTAAGTTGATTCATTTTGAAAATAATAAAAGAATACTTTTCCCGTCCCAATGCATGAGTTATGTGTGGTTTGTGTAATTTATGCTTAATTTCTAATCCTCAAGTAGAAAAGTAGCATGCATGCGTAGTGTTGTGTCTTGATTGTAGGTTAACTTTGGAAGGAGCCGCACGAGCAAGCAGTCAAGAGCGCAATGGAGGATCTACACCAAACATCAGTAAAAAGGTTAGTAGTTCCTTTCCATGCATGTATTGTAAAAAGGGGTTTAAAGTTTTGGGTGGTAGGTTAAAAGGTCATTTCTTGAAGGTCAACATCTGCATGCAAGCCTAGCCCTAGCTTGTTAGTCCGTAGGGTATTATTTCCCAACAACACTAGGTTCGTCCCTCTATCATCAACAACACGATGTGCCCTTCAGGACGCACTAGGTGCTCCAAGGGTGCCACTTGCCTCATCTATTCCTTTGCGCGACGTGCCCTTCAGGACGCACTACATGCTCCAAGAGTGCCACTCGCCTCATATGTTCCTTTGCACGACGCACCCTTCATGACGCACTACATGCTCCAAGGGTGCCACTCGCCTCTTGACTGATTTGGTAGACATCAATAACCCCTGGAGTCAACACTCTGCCAGGTGAACTTGTGGGAGACTAATGGATTCTAAGGAATAAGGCCCCCGCCTTATTGTGTGCCCCTTAGAATCATCGTGAGTGACTGTTGCAGTCTACCCTCATGGCATCGTGGGTCCTCTCGAACTAGGTAATCATTAATCTACAGTTCGAGCCATGGCGGGAGTGCTAGTAGGCTGTGGCAGGGTTGTTTTCCACACCTCTCCCTCAACATCTCTGGTAGTCATGTGTGACCCCTTTACTCCATATGTGAGTCTGGTCGGCGAGCTATCATCAGCCTACATCATCAACAAATCATGTCAGAACATATCCATATCATATCATCCAGCCAGATGAACTAAAATCACAGTAAAGCAATCAAACCCCAATGGCACACTCCCTGACTCAATCCAGAGTCCAAGGGGTTCCATCGATGCCTCTGCATCCTCAAGGTCAAAAACCCCACACACTCAGTAAAACCGAGTCAATAGCACCTGTCTATGTCAATGTATTAAAACAACATTTCATCAACCCATAACGCCTCATAATCAAAATCAAAAGTTTTAATAGCATAAAAATCTAGATCACTTGCGAGCAAGTTTCCTCAAAGAATAAGTTTGCTCAGTGCACCAGAGCGGGATGTTACATACACCCCCTCTTGGTCTAAAATTCATCCCGAAGTTTCAGAGTATATATGCCGAAATAAAGTGTATCACAATATCATATGTCTATCTACCAAACAAAAATGGAAACCGCTGACGCATATCATATGCGTCCTCCCGGGTCACCGAGTGCGAACTATAATTGTCCCACTAGACCTTGAGCTGATCTACCATCTAATGTCGTAGCTGTCGAATGCGACGATCCAAGATGCGTACCAACTCAGCCGTGAGCGCTCCCTCATCCGATACCTGCAAGGAACTCATGTCAATAACATGTGTAGGATCACTAATATAATGTCTCAAAACAGATACTTGAAAAACATCGTGCATACGCCTCAAGGAATCATGCAAGGCTAGTCGATAGGCCACAAGCCCATTTCTCTCCACAATCTTGAAAGGTCCCACGAACCTAGGAGAGATTTTAGCTCCCTTCCGAAACTTGATTGAACTCTTATGCGGTTTAACCCGCAAGAAGACTCAATCGCCGACCTCGTAACTACGGTCAACACGGTGCACATCAGCATAACTCTTCTGTCGATCCTACGCTTCTTTAATCCTTTGTCTTATTGTTTGCATTTTCTCTTCCATTTCTTGGATCGCTTTTGGTCCCACCAGGACCCTATCCTCAAGCCGATCCCAACTCAAGGGCGTCCGACACGGTTGCCCGTAAAGAAACTCGAAAGGTGCCATCTTAATGGTGCTCTGGTAACTGTTGTTGTAAGAGGACTCCACTAGTGGCAATAATTCTTCCCAATGCTTTTGTTGGTCCATCACGTACATGCGCAACATGTTTTCCAAGGTTTGGTTCGTTCATTTGGTCTACCCGTCATTTTCCGGGTGATACGTAGTACTAAAGTTAAGTTGGGTTCCCAAGGCCTCTTGGAAACTTGTCCAAAATCGTCCAGTAAACACCGATCCTCGATCGGATATAATCCTCTTAGGCACGCCATGCAGCCTCACAATCTCACTGATGAAAACTCTAGCTATGTCAGGTGCTTGATACATCGTACGCACAGGAATAAAGTGAGCACTCTTCGTCAGAGTGTCTACTACTACGAAAATCGAGTCATGTCTCCTTGTCGTTAGTGGCAATCCAACAATAAAATCCATTGAAATAACCTCCCATTTTGATTCTGGAATAGCATGTGGTTGTAGTAATCTTGCTGGGTTTCTATGTTCAGCCTTTACCTGCTGACATTCTAGACATCTGGCCACATAGTTGACTATGTCTGCCTTCATTCCCTTCTATAAGAATAAGGGTTTAAGGTCTGCCCTCATCTTCGTGACTCTCGGGTGAGCCATATATACTGCTCTATGAACCTCGCTTAGGATCAACATCCTCAACTCATCGTTTGGCGGTACATAGATCCGAATTTTAAACCTCAATAAGTCGTCTCCATCAAATGAAAATCCCTCAAATCGTGGTACCATCATTGTGTTTTGTTCAGGTCACCTTGCGTAGATATGTGTTGTAGTCCACAATGGTCAGTATTAATTTAAAATTTTCATCCAACAAGGTAGTGTCTCCAAACCTTCAAGGCATATACGATGGCTAACAACTCCAAATCGTGCGTCACGTAATTCTCCTCATGCCTTCTCAGTTTTCTCAAAATGTAAGCGATTACTCATCCGTCTTGCATCAAGACTCCGCCTAAGCCTTCCTTGGATGCGTCAGTGCATACCAAGAAGTCCGCGTCCATGTCAAGGACCTTTAGTATCGGTATTGATGTCAACAATTCCTTGAGCCTCCGAAATGATTCCGCGCATTTCTCGGTCCAAACAAATTTCTTGTTTTTCTTCTGTAATTTCGTGATCGGATTTGCTATCTTTGAAAATCCCTTGACGAACCATCGATAGTATCCTGTTAAACCCATGAAGCTATGCACTTCCAGGATATTCGTCAGCGTAGGCCAGTCCATAATAGCCTCGACCTTGGTTGGATCCACGGCGATGCCTTCGCCGGAGATGACATGCCCTAAGTACTGAATCTTCGATTGATAAAAAGAGCATTTGGACAACTTCCCATAAAATTTGTGCACTCGCAAACACTGTAGTACCAAGCGCAAGTGCTCGTCATGCTCCTCCATCATCCGAGAGTAAATCAAAATATCGTCAATGAACACTTGGACGAACTTGTCCAAGTACTCACAGAACACCCCGTTCATCAAACTCATAATTACCCCTGGGGCATTTGTCAGTCCAAACGGTAAAACAGTAAACTCGTAATGTCCAAACCTCATCTTAAAGGCGGTCTTAGGGACATCATCCTCCTTGATCTGTAACTGGTGATACCCTGATCGCAAATCAATCTTGGAGAACACCGTCACACCCTTCATTTGATCGAACAGATCATCAATTCTTGGCAATGGATACTGATTCTTGATCATAGCCCTACTCAGTTGACGGTATTCAATGCAAAGCCTCCACGATCCGTCCTTCTTTCGTATGAAAATAACAGGTGCACCCCACGGTGACACACTAGGACGTATCAGTCCCAGGTCCAACAACTCCTTCAATTGCATTTTCAACTCTTGTAACTCCGGGGTCGACATCCGATAAGGCATTCTTGCTATTGGTTCAGTCCCCGGTTTCAGGTCTATGGTAAACTCCAACTCGCTCTCCGGCAACATCCCAGGTAACTCTTCTGGAAATACGTCCGCAAACTCCTTCACCACCGGAAGGTGTTCTATACCTTCCACTACTCCCTTCTTGTTTAACGCAAGGATCACATAAATCTTGCACCCCTTGCGCATACTCTTCCGTAGCTGTAAGGAAAGGATGAACCTAAGGGAAAATCCCTGGTTCCATCGTACAATCACATGTCTCTGCCCCTCGTCATCGACCAAGCTCAACCGTTTTGTCTTACAATTGAGTATTGCCTCATGTGATTCCAACTAGTCCATACCAATCACGACTTCATAAGATCCTAAGATCGTGACGTATAGGTTGGCCCTGGTGACAAACTCTCCCAGGTTAAGGATACAGCTCGAAACCTTTCCTCCAACCTTTTGTTTGGCTCCTGAAGCCATCTCTATGAAGCTAAACTCATCCTATTCAACTGCCTTTACCTTAATCCTTTTCAGTGCTGCACCAGAAATGAACCTCTCGGTAGCACCAAGATCTATCAAAATACTAAGGGTCTGGTCAGCGACGGTACATGTCGTCTCAAGCACTGTCAACTGATGCTCTGCCTGGCGGTTATTCACCGCTGCATGAATCCGATGGGCCTTGCCCATATCTCCCACGGTAGCGGGTCCGGATGATCCAGATGCTCTAGTCCTCTCCATAGGGAAGTCGTGCTGGTAGTGTGGCTCCGCACACGTCCAACACCCCTTCTTCGGCCCAATAGTCCTAGTACCCGAAGTAGAAGATGACGACCCACCGGCCTGGAACCCTGGTCTATTCTGCTGAACAGGCCTAAACTGCTGCTATTGCGGGTGAAGCTGCTGCTGATGTTGTGGTCCTCGATAAGGTATCCGCTGTTGAGGCGTCGGTCACTGAGGTGTAGTGAAAGTGGATCCCCTATGGAAGCCACGATATCCTGACGTATGTCTCACTGGTGTCTGATGCTGTTGTGCTCTAGATAAAACCTACCCTGCTGGTCTCGCTGGAGTCTTGGTCTAACCCCCACTGATAAGATCCTCCTCTACTATGAGGGCCTTTTGGATGGCATCATGCAAGGTTTGAGGCATCAAAATCCTAACCTTTGCATGCAGGTTGTCGTTAAGGCCGAACACGAACCTGTTGATCTTAAGTTTCTTAGTGTTAAGGTGTGAAGCATACTAAAGCAACTCCATAAAATGGGCCTCGTACTCGGGCACCGTACGACCTCCCTGTCGTAAGGCGTTGAACTCATTGAGCTAACGCTCAGTGAATTCCTCTGAAAGGTACCTCTCTCAGAACTGTTCCTCGAACAGTTCCCATGACACGTCTTCGACGACCATGTTCGACTGTGGTAGGAGCGTCTTCCACCATATAAGAGCGCTCCCCTTTAGTTGAAAGACCGCCATGTGGACCTTCATGTTGGAGGTATAATCGCGAAGTGTGAAGCACATCGCCATATTCTCCAACCATGCCTCGATGGCTGTGCCATCCGGGGCACCAAAGAACTCGAGAAATTTGACCTTCTTGAGTTCACAGTGAATGCTACCAGTACCGATCGGAGCGTGCGGTGGAACCTCAGCGGGTGCTAGTGCCCTGGCCTTCTCTCTGTCCAAACGGCTAATCAGTGCCTCGGACATGCGCTGAAAATATCTCATCATTCTGACTACATCACCAACTGCTATCTGCTCTTGTCCAAGAACTTGCTCATCTCCCTGGGGGTTAGACCCCTCAGGCATGGATGCTACTGGAGGCGTTGTGCCACCTCCCCTAGCACCCCGTCGTCTGCTTCCACGACGTCCTCTAACCATGATTACCTGCATGTACACAAGTCAACTCGATAAGCAACAATATAATCAATCATATCAACGAAAGTTGTAGCGATCCCAAGTCACGGGTTGAACCTCACTCTGATACCAATTGTAACAGACCTCCCGTTTTATTCGACAAAAACCTCTTATAACAAGTGCAATTTTTTTTTTTTTGTGTGTGCGTGTGTACAAGGGTAATAAAGACATTATACTCTGTGTTGCAACACGACGACGAACATGACGCATGCAACTACGACAACAACATAACGACCTAAGATGCACGTCAAGCATCTGGAAGCAATGAACGACAATCAACCTACAAAAATAAGACTGACTACCAACTCGTCCTACCCTGTAATGGTTAGGACCTCTAGGACACATAAGAAACGCTCAATCCTAGGTTCCCATCGATTTTGACCATTTAAGGTCTCAGGGCTGGCAACTGTTCTGAGGAACCGGGAGGTGTCTACATCCCGCCCGACACAAGTAGACCAAGCACACTAAAAGTTTACAAGCAAATACCACAATAATTACTGAATCAACCACACCCACAACGCGAAGCGCAAGCCAAACGACTCCGTTAACAACCAACCATTATTCAAGGCTGGAGGGTCAATATCTATGATTCAAAAAGCATTAATAATTGATCAGTTAACCAGTCTAAATCCCAACTAGTAAACAATTAGAAATTCTAATTTTGACCTTAAAAGCAACTCAACTAGCAAGTATAAATCATGATTTAGACACTCACTACAAATACGATCTAACATTAATACTAATTAACCTTAGCAATTTCCAAATGTAAACAATATTCACTATATCAACTACAAGGTCTAAGATTAACATGCTACTAATGAATTAACGTCCAACACACCGTCTGGTCATTAACTAAACAACAATAGTAACAATTTTGATGTGGAATGCTAACACTAATACAATAATAAAGCAGTTAACAAGGCATCTAATCATGACAATTAATCAATCATTCAATAAAGTGATAATCAAGGCCAGAAGCATCGGCTAAGCATTTCTTAACTTAATAGACTCCACAGGCGTATATCTTTATTCTAGGTACCAAAATGACAACTGCCTTCAACAATAGTCTGACTAGAATAACATATATCAATTTAATTGATGCATTTACCAACATTAACACATTCCAACAATATACCGTCTATATTAACACATACCAATTTAGTTGATGCATTTACCAACATTAAACAATGCGTGGAAACATACATCGCGACAAGTGTGCGAGTAAGGACAATAATTGCACTGGCAGTGATTATAGCGGTAATGATAAATAATGTTTTATAACTATTTTATATATATATTTTTTTATTTCAAAGGGCACGGGCTTCACTTGTTTGCATTTCCTAGGCGCACAATTTTTGGCTTAAAATAAGGAGCATTTTAGCTGATCAACAAAAGAGTAAGGATATTAATTTCTATAAATAAGAAACATAATTCTTTTTAGAAAGGTTCTCCAAAATTTTGAATTGAAGGAATAGTTTAATTATCTAAAAAGAAATAAGTAATGACAGTTATATCGTGCAACGTTTATTCATGAAATCATCCAAAAATCATAAAGAGGAAGGACATCGTCTGCCAGGAAGTTTCGTTGTCCTCTCGGGACTCCAGTTTTTGAATCAGAGCTGGGTCCCTGCACCTACATTGTCTTGCGAATTGAGGTTGATTTTCATGAACTTCGTGTCTAACTCGAAGCGAAATTCGAACGCATGCTGGTGCGTCGATCTGGTCTTCCTTACCCAGGGGAAATGATCCATAAAAGAAATACGGTCATAAGAAGTAGTCCCTTATATTGTTGTGTTTTCTTTTTTTTTCAAAAGCAAACATATCCACAGATGTCGATAAACAATTCACATTGATAAGATTATGAGATAACATATTAAATCGTAGAGCCTGCAGAATTCGTCGAGTAGAGTTCATTAAGGTAACAAATGCAGTTCCAACTCGCATTATCAAGGCAAATCGCAGCATCAAATCATAGTTTCCAATCGTTGTCTAAAGGTAAATAAGTCACACGCAAATAATGGTTGTCACCAAATCGCCACAGTCGACATTGATCAAAAGTCATTATGAAGTTGTTGTGAGGTCATTAATTTATAAATAGCTTTAGCATTGCATGAGGTGGGCACATTTTACAGAATTTATAATAACACAATCAAATAATAAATCGTTGTGCGTGTATAGAAAATTACAATAACATAATCGAAGAATGTATCGTTGTGCAGAAACCAGAACATGATATAACTCTAGCATGCATTAAGAATTAACATTACTTCATGACAGAACTATATCCCTGCTCATAGAATTTAGAAGAACAATAACCATAAATTGTTGGGCATAAATCTATGCCTCTCATTCGCTCGCGGTCATCTATAGGTTTCTTTAAAAATGCATTCAACAAGACATTCCTGGTGACGAAAATCGTTGGGGTAAGGTGGGAGAACGCAGATATTCAGGGAAAAAATCGTTGTGGGTAATACACAACTATAAGTAATTCGTGGTTGAAAAACACGGGGTTATACCATCATATAGATACATCTCTAAACAATTATATACGATGTCTGTACGCAATTTCAACATACTGTAGGAAAACGCCTATATATAAATATTATCTGTAAATTTGTGCATTTGTTGTCTAACTATCTAATGGAGGAATAGGTAGTCAAAATATAAGTGAAACGCAGAGCAGATAGAGGATAACATTGACAACAAGGGTAACTGTAAAAAATGAGTTAATCACAGCCACATTAATTTTAAAAGGAAACACAGTCATTCAAGAGGACACCAATGAGATTTTTCTATTGAGCTAGAATCTGTCAAGAAAATCAGTGAGAATAAAATATCCTTCGAGAGCACAAAGGTAAACTAGTAAGGATGCAAGGGAATCCATACACAGAGGTCCTATTGTTGGAAGGCGCAAGCCAAACAATCAGCCAGGGACAAACAACAAAGGGTAGTTGGCTAACAGGTTCATCCTTCACTCATCATCCTCGCATAGAAAATCAGGGCGTTGAGATCCATAGGTCTTTTAACGCTAAGGCGACGACTATAGATCAGGCTCCTGACCGACTTCTCAGGCGAGAACTAGTGAGCTAGGGACAAAGGCTAAACAACCTCAAGGTCACAATCAATACCACAGGGCAGTCACGACATGCGGGAAAACAAGGCCATAGGAGACGACAACCCAAGAGCTAAGCTAAGAAAATTCAACTATCAATCTAAACATCCAATCTACTTACATAATCAACATGCAGATCCAATCATAAAACCTACAACATTCTACCATTCAAACGAAGAAAGCGTATTGTTGCTTGTTCACCCGCTCTGAGTGACGTCCGCGCGCTCCATGAAACTACCTCTCGTCGACTGTGGAGACTTCACCGGTACCTCCCAGCCAATGCTAGGGGTACTCTTCTTCCCCCTTAGCCCCCTGAGCCACAAAGGGACCACACACTTTATCCATAGGTTTCTTCTAGCTCCCAGCTCACCTCGCATTGCCGAGCTACCACTCCTCTCCGAGCTGGGTATCCCAACTCCCACAAGTAATTCAGTCAAGTAGATATTTCTGCAGCGTAACATTACGCAAATAGAAGATGCCCCTAGCTCCATCACCTCCCTTCATTATATAGAGTCTCGTGGTTCCTTACTTTCCAAATTTCTCTTTTAATTAAGTTTTTATAATTAATTTCCTAAAAATTCTTCTCCATACAAGTGTCTCCCATCCCCTTCATTCCTCCATTATTTAATTTCTTTAATTAATTAACTATCTTATTTTCCTCACCCACCTAGAGTTACTCCTAGAATCACTCCTAGGTGTCCCCAAATTCCCTTACAGGTTTTAAAGGCTTTCCCTATTATGAAGTTGCTAATTTAGTTTAAAATTAGAAGGATCTTAAATGGTAGATTCTTTACTAAGTTGACTTACGCTTTTTCCCTTAAGTCCCCCTTTTTCCCTTTTTATGTTACCTCTTTTCCTAATTTCCTAAGTTTTAAGATTTCCCCTCTTTCCTCTTTTAATTAGAACTCAAAAAGGCATGTGTGGAATTTAACCCCTTTTCCCTTTTATCATTTAATTAGTATTTTTTTTTTTAAATTATCAAAAAGATAAAATAATTAATCCCCCCTTTTTCATTTATTACCACAGATTTTATTTTTATGATTAACTTAATTTTTTACTCCCTTCATGTTACAAGATTTAACGAAGGTCAAAATTATTATTTAAGTCATATATATATATATATATATATATTAGAGAAGACAAGGTTCAACCACTAGCGTAATTTAGACTTAGGCCTTAATTTTCGTACTGGGTGGCATTTAATTAGGGAAGTGTTTTAAATTACTTATCATTTTATTTGTCTTAGGGCCATCTAGGTTAGTCCCTCTATCATCAACAACACGATGTGCCCTTCAGGACGCACTAGGTGCTCCAAGTGTGCTACTTGCCTCATTTGTTCCTTTGCGTGACGTGCCCTTCAGGACGCACTACGTGCTCCAAGGGTGCCACTTGCCTCATCTGTTCCTTTGCGTGACGTGCCCTTCAGGATGCACTACGTGCTCCAAGGATGCCACTCGCCTCTTGACTGATTTGGTAGACATCAATAACCCCTGGAGTCAACATTCCGCCAGGTGAACTTGTGGGAGACTAAGGGATTCTAAGGAATAAGGCCCCCGCCTTATTGCGTGCCCCTTAGAATCATCGTAAGCGATTGTCGCAGTCTACCCTCACGACATCGTGGGTCCTCTCAAACTAGGTAATCGTTAACCTATAGTTTGAGCCATGACGAGAGTGCTAGTAGGCTGTGGCAGAGTTGTTGTCCACACCTCTCCCTCAACATCTATGGTAGTCGTGTATTACCCCTTTACTCCATATGTGAGTCTGGTCGGCAAGCTATCGTCACCCTACATCATCAACAGATCATGTCATAACATATCCATATCATATCATCCAGTCAGATGCACTAAAATCATAGTAAAGCAATCAAACCCCAATGGCACACTCCCTAAATCGATCCGGAGTCCAAGGGGTTCCATCGATGCCTCTGCATCCTCAAGGTCAAAAACCTCGCACACTCAGTAAAACCGAGTCAATAGCACCTGTCTATGTCAATGTATTAAAACAACATGTCATCAACCCATAACGCCTCATAATCAAAATCAAAAGTTTTAATAGCATAAAAATCTGGATCACTTGCGAGCAAGTGTCCTCAAAGAATAAGTTTGCTCAGTGTGCCAGAGCGGGATGTTACATACACCCCCTCTTGGTCTAAACTTCGTCCCGAAGTTTTACAGTATATATGTCGAAATAAAGTGTATCACAGTATCATATGTCTATCTACCAAACAAAAATGGAAACTGTTGACGCATATCATATGCATCCTCCCAGGTCACTGAGTGCGGACTATAATTGTCCCACTGGACCTTGACCTGATCTACCATCTAACGTCCTAGTTGTTGAACGTGATGATCCAAGATGCAAACTAGCTCAGCCGTGAGTGCTCCCTCGTCCAATACCTGCAAGGAACTCATGTCAATAACATGTGTAGGATCACTAATATAATGTCTCAAAACAGATACATGAAAAACATCGTGCATACGCCTAGGCAAGGCTAGTCGATAGGCCATGGGCCCCTTTCTCTCCACAATCTTGAAAGGTCCCATGAACCTAGGAGAGATTTTATCTCCCTTTCCAAACTTGATCGAACTCTTATGCGGTTTAACCCGCAAGAAGACTCAATCGCCGACCTCGTAACTACGGTCGACATGGTGCGCATCGACATAACTCTTCTATCGATCCTGCGCTTCTTTAATCCTTTTTCTTATTGTTTGCATTTGCTCTTCCATTTATTGGATCGCTTTTGGTCCCACCAGGACCCTATCCTCAAGCCGATCCCAACTCAAGGGCATCCAACACGGTCGCACGTAACGAAACTCAAAAGGCACCATCTTAATGGTTCTCTGGTCATTGTTGTTGTAAGCGAACTCCACTAGTGGCAAGAATTCTTCTCAACACTTTTGTTGGTCCATCACATACATGCACAACATGTCCTCCAAGGTTTGGTTCATTCGTTCGGTCTGCCCATCAGTTTCCGAGTGATACGCAGTACTAAAGTTAAGTTGGGTTCCCAAGGCCTCTTGGAAACTTGTCCAAAATCGTCCAGTAAACACCGATCCTTGATCGGATATAATCCTCTTAGGCACGTCATGCAGCCTCACAATATCACTGATGAAAACTCTAGCTATGTCAGGTGTCTAATATGTCATACACAGAGGAATAAAGCGAGCACTCTTCGTCAGAGTGTCTACTACTACGAAAATCGAGTCATGTCTCCTTGCCGTTAGTGGCAATCCAACAATAAAATCCATCGAAATAACCTCACATTTCGATTCTGGAATAGCATGTGGTTGTAGTAATCCTGTTGGGCATCTATATTCAACCTTTACCTGCTAACATTCTAGACATCTGGCCACATATTTGACTATGTCTGCCTTCATTCCCTTCCAGAAGAATAAGGGTTTAAGGTTTGCCCTCATCTTCGTGACTCTCGGGTGAGCCATATATACTGCTCTATGAACCTCGCTTAGGATCAACATCCTCAACTCATCGTTTGGCAGTATGTAGATCCAACTTTTAAACCTCAATAAGTCGCCGCTATCAAATGAAACTCCCTCAAATCATGGTACCATCGTTGTGTTTTGTCCGATAAAACCCTCGACCTCCTTGTACCAGTCATCGTCACGTTGTAAAGTTAGAATATTTTCATGTAGATTTGTCTGAAGAGGCAACACCGAAAATATGTGTGGTCTCCAACTCAATGCATCCGCCACTCGGTTCATTGTTCCTTTTATGTAAGTAATCTCAAAGTCGTACTCGCTAAGCAATTCTGACCAATGTCATTGTCGTGCGTTCAGGTCACCTTCCGTAAATATGTGTTGTAGTCCACAATGGTCGGTCTTTAGTTCAAATTTTCGTCCAACAAGGTAGTGTCTCCAAACCTTCAAGGCATATACGATGGCTAACAACTCCAAATCGTGTGCCGCGTAGTTCTCCTCATGCCTTCTCAGTTTTCTCGAAATGTAAGCGATTACTCGTCCGTCCTGCATCAAGACTCCACCTAAGCCTTCCTTGGATGCATCAGTGCATACCAAGAAGTCCGTGTCCATGTCAGGGACCTTTATTATCGGTTTTGTTGTCAACAATTTCTTTAGCCTCCGAAATGCTTCCATGCATTTCTCGGTCCAAAAAAATTTCTTGTTTTTCTTTTGCAATTCCGTGATTGGATTTACTATCTTTGAAAATCCCTCGACGAACCGTCGATAGTATCTTGCTAAACTCATGAAGCTACGCACTTTCGGGACATTCGTCAGCGCAGGCCATTTCATAATAGCCTCAACCTTGGTTGGATCCATGGCGATGCCTTCGACGGAGATGACATGCCCTAAGTAGTGAATCTTCGATTGATAAAAAGAGCATTTGGACAACTTCCCATACAATTTGTGCTCTCGCAGACACTGTAGTACCAAGCGCAAGTGCTCGTCATGATCCTCCGTCGTCCGAGAGTAAATCAAAATATCGTCAATGAACACTTGGACGAACTTCTCCAAGTACTCACGGAACACCCCATTCATCAAACTCATAAATACCCCTGGGGCGTTTGTCAGTCCAAACGGTAAAACAGTAAACTCGTAATGTCCAAACCTCGTCCTAAAGGTGGTCTTAGGGACATCATCCTCCTTGATCCGTAACTGGTGATACCCTGATCGCAAATCTATCTTGGAGAACACCATTGCACCCTTCATTTGATCGAACAGATCATCAATTCTCGGAAATGGATATTGATTCTTGATCGTAGCCTTGTTCAGTTGACGGTAGTCAATGCAAAGCCTCCATGATCCATCCTTCTTTCATATGAAAATAACAGGTGCACCCCACGGTGACACACTAGGACGTATCAGTCCCAGGTCCAGCAACTCCTTCAGTTGCATTTTCAAATATTGTAACTCCAGGGTCGACATCCAATAAGGCATTCTTGCTATCGGTTCAGTCCCCGGTTTCAGGTCTATGGTAAACTCCAACTCCCTCTCCGGTGGCATCCCAGGTAACTCCTCTGGAAATACGTCTGCAAACTCCTTCACGACCGGAAGGTGGTCTAGACCTTCCGCTACTCCCTTCTCATTTAACGCAAGGATCGTATAAAGCTTTCACCCCTTGCGCATACTCTTCCGTAGCTATAAGGAAGATATGAACCTCAGGGAAACTCCCTGGTTTTATCCTACCATCACACGTCTTTGTCCCTCGTCATCGACCAAGATCAACCGTTTTGTCTTACAGTTGAGTATTGCCTCATGCGATTCCAACCAGTCCATACCAATCACGACATCATAAGATCCTAAGATCATGACGTATAGGTTGGCCCTGGTGAAAAACTCTCCCAGGTTAAGGATACCGCCCGAAACCTTTCCTCCAACCTTTTGTTTGGCTCCCAAAGCCATCTCTATGAAGCTAAACTCATCCTGTTCGACTTCCTTTGCCTTAATCATTTTTAGCGCTGCACTAGAAATGAAACTCTCGGTAGCACCAGGATCTATCAAAATACTAAGGGTCTGGTCAGCGACGGTACCTGTCGCTCGAGCACTGTCGACTGATGCTCTGCCTGGTGGTTATTCACCACTGCATGAATCCGATGGGCCTTGCCCATATCTCCCACGATAGCGGGTCTGGCTGATCCAGATGCTCTAGTCCTCTCCACAGGGAAGTTGCGCTGGTATTGTGGCTCCCCACATGTCCAACACCCCTTCTTCGGCCCAGTAGACCTGGTACCCGAAGTAGAATATGATGACCCACCGGCCTGGAACCCTGGTCTATTCTGCTGAACAGGCCTAAACTATTGTTGCTGTAGGCGACCCTGCTACTGATGTTGTGGTCCTCGATAAGGTGTACGCTGTTGAGGCATCGGTCGTTGAGGTGTAGTGAAAGTGGATCCCCTCTGGAAGCCACGATATCCCAGCGTATGTCTCGCTAGTGTCTGATGCTGCTGTGCTCCAGATGAAACCTGCCCTGTTGGTCTCACTGGAGTCTTGGTATGACCCCCACTGATAGGCTCCTCCTCTTCTATGAGGGACTTCTAGATGACATCATGCAAGGTTTGAGGCATCAAAATCCTAACCTTTGCATGCAGGTTGACGTTAAGGCCGAACACAAACCTGTTGACCTTAAGTTTCTTAGTGTTAAGGTGCAGAGCATACTGAAGCAGCTCCATAAAACGGGCCTCATACTCGGGCACCATACGACCTCCCTATTGTAAGGCGTTGAACTCATTGAGCTGAGGCTCAATGAATTCCTTTGAAAGGTACCTCTCTTTGAACCGTTCCTCGAACAGTTCCCATGACACATCTTCGACGGCCACGTTCATCTGTGGTAGGAGCGTCTTCCACCATAGAAGAGCACTCCCCTTCAGTTGAAAGACCGCCATACGGACCTTCATGTTGGAAGTATAATCGCGAAGTGCGAAGCACATCGCCATATTCTCCAACCATGCCTCGGCGGCTGCGCCATCCGGGGCACCAAAGAACTCGGAAAATTTGACCTTCTCAAGTTCACGGTGAATGCTACCAGTACCGACCAGAGCGCGTGGTGGAACCTCAGCGGGTGCTGGCACCCTGGCCTCATCTCTGTCCAAACGACTGATCAGTGCCTCAGACATGCACTGAAAATATCTCATCATTCCGACTACATCACCAACTGCTATCTCCTCTTGTCCGAGAACCTGCTCGTCTCCCTAGGGGTTAGACCCCTCAAGTGTGGATGCTACTGGAGGCATTGCACCTCCTCCCCTAGCACCCCGTCGTCTTCCTCCGCGACATCCTCTAACCATGATTACCTGCACGCACACAAGTCAACTCGATCAACAATAGTATAATCAATCATATCAATGAAAGATATAGTGATCCCAAGTCATGGGTTGAACCTCGCTCTGATACCAAATGTAACAGACCTCCCGTTTCATTCGACAACAACCTCTTATAACAAGTGCAATTTTTTTTTTTTTGTGTGCGTGTGTACACAGGTAATAAAGACATTATACTCTGCATCACAACATGATGACGAACATGACACAGGCAACTGCGACAACAACATAACGAACTAAGACGCACGTCAAGCATCTGGAAACAATGAACGACAATCAACCTAAAAAAATAAGATTGAATACCCACCCGTCCTACCCTGCAATGGTTAGGACCTCCAGGACACATAAGCAATGCTCAAGCCCATGTTCCCATCGATTTTGACCGTTTAAGGTCTCAGGGCTGGAAACTGTTCTGAGGAACCAGGAGGTGTCTACATCCCGCCCAACACAAGTAGACCAAGCACACTAAAAGTTTACAACCAAGTGCAACAATAATTATTGAATCAACCACACCCAAAATGCGAAGCGCAAGCCAAACGACTCCGTTAACAACCAACCATTATTCAAGGTTGAAGGGTCAATATCTATGATTCAAAAAGCGTTAATAACTGATCAGTTAACCAGTCTAAATCCCAACTAGTAAACAATTAGAAATGCTAATTTTGACCTTAAAAGCAACTCAACTAGCAAGTATAAATCATGATTTAGACACTCACTACAAATACGATCTAACATTAATACGAATTAACCTTAGCAATTGCCAAATGTAAAAAATATTCACTATATCAACTACAAGGTCTAAGATTAACATGCTACTAATGACTTAACGTCCAACACACCGTCTGGCCATTAACTAAACAACAATAGTAACAGTTTTGATGTGGAATGCTAACACTAATAAATAATAAAGCAGTTAACAAGGCATCTAATCATGACAATTAATCAATCATTTAATAAAGTGATAACAACATTTCATCATCAAGGCTGGAAGCATCGGCTAAGCATTTCTTAACTTAATAGACTCCACATGCGCATATCTTTATTCTAGGTACCAAAATGACAACTGCCTTCAACAATAGTCTGACTAGAATAACATATATCAATTTAATTGATGCATTTACCAACATTAACACATTCCAATAATAGACCGTCTATATTAACACATACCAATTTAGTTGATGCAATTACCAACATTAAACAAGGCACGGAAACATACATCGTGACAAGTGTGCGAGTAAGGACAATAATTGCACTGGTAGTGATTATAGCGGTAATGATAAATAATGTTTTANATATATATATATATATATATATATTTCAAAGGGCATGGGCTTCACTTGTTTGCATTTCCTGGGCACACAATTTTTGGCTTAAAATAAGGAGCGTTTTATCTCATCAACAAAAGAGTAAGGATACTAATTTCTATAAATAAGAAACATAATTCTTTTTAGAAAGTTGCTCCAAATTTTTGAATTGAAGGAATAGTTTAATTATCTAAAAAGCAATAAGTAATGGTAGTTATATCGTGCAACGGTTATTCCTGAAATCATCCAAAAATCATAAAGAGGAAGGACATCGTCTGCTAGGAAGTTTCGTTGTCCTCTCGGGACTCCAGTTTTTGAATCAAAGCTGGGTCCCTGCACCTACATTGTCTTGCGAATTGAGGTTGATTTCCATGAACTTCATGTCTAACTCGGAGCGGAATTTGAACGCATGTTGGTGCGTCGATCTGGTCTTCCTTACCCAGGGGAAATGATCCAACAAAGAAATACGTTCATAAGAGGCAGTCCCTTATATTGCTGGTTTTTTTTCTTTTTCAAAAGCAAACATATCCATAGACGCCGATAAACAATTCGCATTGGTACGATTATGAGATAGCATATTAAATCCCAGAGCCTTCATAATTTGCCGAGAAGATAGATGTTCATTAATTAAGGTAACAAATGCAATTCCAACTCGCATTATCAAGGAAAATCGCAGCAACAAATCATAGTTTCCAATCGTCGTCTAAAGGTAAATAAGTCACACGCAAATAATGGTTGTCACCAAATTGCCACAGTCGGCATCAATCAAAAGTCATTATGAAGTTGTTGTGAGGTCATTAATTTATAAATAGCATTAACATCGCATGAGGTGGGTGCATCTTAAAGAATTTATAATAACACAATCAAATAATAAATCGTTGTGCCTGTATAGAAAATTAAAATAACATAATCGAAGAATGTATCGTTGTGCAGAAATCAGAACATGATATAACTCTGGCATGCATTAAGAATTAACATTACTTCACGGCAGAACTATATCCCTACTCATAGAATTTAGAAGAATAATAACCATAAATTGTTGGGCATAAAGCTATGCCTCTCATTCACTCGCGGTCATCTTTAAAAATGTAGTCAACAAGGCATTCCTGGTGACGAAAATCGTTGGGGTAAGGTGGGAGAACACAGATATTCAGGGCAAAAATCATTGCGAGTAATACAAAGCTATAAGTAATTCGTGGTTGAAAAACATGGGGTTATACCATCATATAGATACATCTCTAAACAATTATATATGCTTTCTGTACGCAATTTCAACAGACTATAGGAAAACGCCTATATATATATATAAATATTATTTGTAAATTTGTGCATTTGTTGTCTAACTATCTAATGGAGGAATAGGCAGTCAAAATATAAGTGAAACATAGAGCAGATAGAGGATAACGTTGACAACAAGGGTAACTCTAAAAAATGAGTTAATCACAGCTACATTAATTTTAAAAGGAAACATAGTCATTCAAGAGGACATCAATGAGATTTTTCTATCGAGCTAGAATCTGTCAAGAAAATTAGTGAGAATAAAATATCCTCCGAGAGCGCAGAGGTAAACTAACAAGGATGCAAGGGAATCCATATGCATAGGTGTTATTGCTGGAAGGCACAAGCCAAATAATCAGCCAGGGACAAACAACAAAGGGTAGTTGGCTAACAGGTTCGTCCTTCGCTCATCATCCTCGCACAGAAAAGCAGAAAAGCAGGGCGTTGAGATCCATAGGTATTTTAACACTAAGGTGACGATCGTAGATCAGGCTCCTGGCCGACTTCTTAGACGAGGACTGGTGAGCTAGGGATGAAGGCTAAACAACCTCAAGGTCACAATCAATACCATAGGGCGGTCACGACATGCGGGAAAACAAGGCCATAGGAGACGACAACCCAAGAGCTAGGCTAAGAAATTTCAACTATCAATCTAAACATCCAATCTACTTACATAATCAACATGCAGATCCAATCATAAAACCTACAACATTCTACCATTCAAACGAAGAAAGCGTATTGTTTCCTATTAGCCCACTCTGAGTGACATTCGCACACTCCATGCAACTCCCGCTCGTCGACCGTGGAGACTTCACCGGTACCTCCCAGTCAATGCTAGGGGTACTCTTCTCCCCCCTTAGCCCCTCGAGCCACAAAGGGGCCACACACTCTATCCAGGGGTTTCGTCTAGCTCCCAGCTCGCCTCACAAGGCTGAGCTACCACTCCTCTCCGAGCAAGGTATCCCAACTCCCACAAGTAATTCAATCAAGTAGATATTTTTGCAGCGTAACGTTACGCAAATAGAAGATGCCCCTACCTCCATCACCTCCCTTCATTATATAGAGTTTTGTGGTTCCTTACTTTCTAATTTTCTCTTTTAATTAAGTTTTTATAATTAATTTCCTAAAAATTCTTCTCCGTACAAGTGTCGCGCATCCCCTTCATTCCTCCATTATTTAATTTCTTTAATTAATTAACTGTCTTATTTCCCTCACCCACCTAGAGTTACTCATAGAATCACTCCTAGGTGTCCCCAAATTCCCTTACAGGTTTTAAAGGCTTTCCCTATTATGAAGTTGCTAATTCAGTTTAAAATTAGAAGGCTCTTAAATGGTAGATTCTTTACTAAGTTGACTTACGCTTTTTCCCTTAAGTCCCCCTTTTTTCCTTTTTATGTTACCTCTTTTCCTAATTTCCTAAGTTTTAAGATTTTCCCTCTTTCCCCTTTTAATTAGAACTCAAAAAGGCAGGTGTGGAATTTAACCCCTTTTCCCTTTTATCATTTAATTAGTATTTTTTTTTTTAAATTATCAAAAAGATAAAATAATTAATCCCCCCTTTTTCATCTATTACCACAGATTTTATTTTTATGAATAACTTAATTTCTTACTCCCTTCATGTTACAAGATTTAACGAAGGTCAAAATTATTATTTAAGTCATTTTTATTTTTATTATTATTATATATATATTTTTAGAGAAGACAAGGTTCAACCACTAGAATAATTTAGACTTAAGCCTTAATTTTCGTACTGGGTGGCATTTAATTAGGGAAGTGTTTTAAATTACTTAACATGTTATTTGTCTTAGGGCCATCTTGGTTCGTCCCTCTATCATCAACAACGCGATGTGCCCTTCAAGACGCACTAGGTGCTCCAAGAGTGTCACTTGCTTCATCTGTTCCTTTGCGCGACGTGCCCTTCAGGACACACTACATGCTCCAAGGGTGCCACTTGCCTCATCTGTTCCTTTGCGTGACGTGTCCTTCAGGACGCACTACGTGCTCCAAGGATGCCACTCGCCTCTTGACTGATTTGGTAGACATCAATAACCTCTAGAGTCAACACTCTGCCAGGTGAACTTGTGGGAGACTAAGGGCTTCTAAGGAATAAGGCCCCCACCTTTTTGCGCACCCCTTAGAATCATCGTGAGCGACTGTCGCAGTCTGCCCTCATGGCATCGTGGGTCCTCTCGAACTAGGTAATCGTTAACCTACAGTTCGAGCCACGGCGTGAGTGCTAGTAGGCTATGGCAAGGCTGTTGTCCACACCTCTCCCTCAACATCTCTGGAAGTCGTGTGTGACCCCTTTACTCCATATGTGAGTTTGGTCGGCAAGCTATCGTCACCCTACATCATCAACAAATCATGTCAGAACATATCCATCTCATATCATCCAGTCAGATGCACTAAAATCACAGTAAAGCAATCAAACCCCAATGACACACTCCCTAACTCGATCCGGAGTCCAAGGGGTTCCATCGATGTCTCCGCATCCTCAAGGTCAAAAACCCCGCACACTCAGTAAAACCAAGTCAATAGCACCTGTCTATGTCAATGTATTAAAACAACATGTCATCAACCCATAACGCCTCATAATCAAAATCAAAAGTTTTAATAGCATAAAAATCCGGATCACTTGCGAGCAAGTGTCCTCAAAGAATAAGTTTGCTCAGTTCGCCAGAGTGGGATGTTACAAAAGCAATGTATATACTTTTAAATGTGCATTATAGTTTACTAAACTGAAGATTGAAATTGAATATCAAACATCACTATTGCAAAACTAATGACAAATATTTTATTTAATATAGATTTTGGTTTCAAGAAACAAAAGTATATTTATATTACCAAATTCACACAAAAGCGAAAATAATCTCAGGTTGGAAAAAAGAAAAAAATCAAATTAATAATATTAAATATAAAATATTAATGCATTCTACTTTTGATGGGCTAGATACTAATTGGTTTTTTATGTCTAAATCAAGTTGTCTTTCTTTCTGATTCAAGGATAGAGAATTAATCTCTTTCAAAAGTATAACTAATATGGTTTCAATGTATATTTTATGACAATGGTTTAGAAAAATAGTTGATCATTTCATGCTTTTAAATTTATATGGAATGAGAAACCACAAATTGCTCATTATTTTCAATGAAGTTGATACTTTAAGTTGAGAACACATGATTAACTTTCTTCAAATTCTACAATGAAATGGAATTTTTCCACATCCTTCATATTGTGTATTATCCATTACATGGTATCATTTTGTATCCAATCCTCCTTTAAATGAGAACTCGTCTAGTGTTCCTCCCTATTTAAGATGAGTATTTTGTGATTCAAGCTTAACATTGGGATTTTTACCATAGAAGACATATAATTTATCTTTTCTTCACAACCTGTAGAGTTGTGTAGATTGGAATGAAGTAGTCCACATGTGAAATGTGAGAGAGTAGGGTTGTAGGATGAGAACCAATCCAAGTCATTGTCTCTATTTCAATCATTTTCATAGACCAAAATTTTGTTTCTGAAAAGACAAAGGGTGATTTCCTAATAAACTAACGTAGACCATAAGGAAAGGAAAAAATTAAAGAGAAACAAAAGGATGAACCCCGAAATATAAGAATGCATTGTTGATCATGTTCTTTGAGCATTGACAAAATATTTATTGCAGATACTATGTCATCTACAGACTCAATATATTGTTGATATTCTAGAACCTTTAAAGCATGCATATGATAAGAAAACTAGTGTCAAGCATCATAGCAACAACCTTCATGGGGAAAAAAATATGCGCATAGTTCTTGTTTGGCATGGGGAGGTTGTGAGGGAAAACAATGATTCCCCCTAGTACACATCCCCATAGAAAATATATTCCATTGAAATTTGTAAATCTTAATTGGCATCACATACATCAACATACAATTACATGAGTGTCATTCAAGCTTACGACAAAGTTGTTATTGTCCTTTTCACCACATATGTCTAGTGAGTGACATAGTCATGATGTTTTCTTGAGAGAGATGGATGATCATAACTTGTATGAGGTAAACCAAAGGAGAAAGTACGTGAGTACGTCAAGGAAAAGAATAATAAGGTGTAGAGAAGTGATGCATTTTCTTCCACCAAAGTGCCTCCAAATAAATCCCACATGATGCATTATCTGCCTGTGATGCATCCACATATATGGCCATCGATTCATGGAGGTGGCATATCCATAGGACCCAAGTCATTTGAAAAAAAAATGGAGGAAGGGTAGGGAATGACAATGATCCTTGAAAGTTGCTAGAAGTCGGACGACAATGTTTTAAATTGGATTCAATCCTTTCACCTCTAATAGTGGGGACATTGACAAAAGCATGCTCACTAGTAGTCCTAAGATAGTTAAAACCTATATGCTAATTATGCTCGGAAAGTATAGGACCAACATTAGCAATATTAAATCCATCACAACCAAGGAGAATATTTGACATTCCCAAGAAGATCTCTATTAAATTTGTTGGGTCTACTCTTCTTACCCAAAAACCTCGCTTGGTAGACTTCATTCCCATTCAATACACAAATCAATATTGTCCATGTTCTGCCATTCTATATGAAGTACAACAATTATTGTTAACGGTTTTGAGTGCTCATACTCCAGGATAAAGGGTGTAATAACATGAGGGAGGATTACGGTCTAATATGTTTTGCAATGTGATGTTGATGTGATGGAAATGTAATCCCAAGATACAGTGAAGTGAAAAAAATAGAGAACAAAGCATGGGGTGTGAACATCCAAACACAGGAAGACATTTGGCCAATATGAGAGAAATTCTCACTTGTAAATTGTGAAGACAATATAATCCTTAAGAACTACCTTGTTTGTAACTACCATATGTAAAGTGTCATATCCTCTGAACTAGAATCCAACATCTCCGAATAGAGTTGAAAAAAAAACATAGAGGATAGTAGCATCATGAACCATAAAGGAATGATCAACTAGATATTAAAGATCCTTCATATGTTGTCGAGAAATGTAGGCCCATACCATTAAGAATCCATCATTTGAGCATGAAACAAGGGATTATCGGTCCAAAGAGAGAGGGAGAGGTATGCAAGCAATAATATCCCATGTTAATCAATCATTCTCCTCTATAAACATCATCCCTTTGGCTTACAAAGTTGGGAAGGATGGTTTGTAAATAAACTATATTAATTTTTTGGTTTTGTAAATATGTAATAGTTAATTGATCAATTCTCTCCTTTATTTCAATTTCTGTATTGATCATTTTTGTGAGTTAAAATGTAATGTCCCCTTTCAAATGATCATTCTAGGAGGATGACTTAGTGGTCTATCTGATTTTGATATACCATATTCAATGAAAAAGGGGATTAATTGATTATTTGATGTCATTTTGGGTGGAAAAGGTAATGTTTATAAAGTGACATTAAGTAATTAAGAAAAAATAGACGTTCTAAAGTGACTTTAGGAAAATATTAAAGGTGAACCTTATAAAGTCACTTTAATCACTTAAGTGAGGGTAAAAAGGCAAAAGGTCTAGTAAAAGGATAAAAGGGTCAGCAAAAAGGTGAAAGGGAAATAAAAGAGAGATGAGGGTGCCCTCTTTCCTTATGATTTGATCATTTTACTAAAATCGATTTGGTGAGAGAGCTCTTGTGGCTTGTGAGGGTTTTGGAGAAAAACCCTTGTTGAGAATTTGTTTCCGTGGTGAAAGATTCCACCCTAGCTGATTGGTAGGGGAAATCATTTATATTTTCCACTTGTGTCTATTGTTGAGGGAAATATCCATCTTACTGTAGCAGATTGGGGTTTGTGGAGATAGAGTTTTGAGTGTGGAGGTTGAGTTCTTGCGCAGGCTGAGTTTTCCCTTGGAAGAGGTCGAGTTCCTCTCTTGCATAAATCAATACCCTTTGTTTGTGTTGGTCGAATCCTTGTGTGAATTCCTAATTCCTTTAGCAACAACCAAGTTCTATTGGATAGGGGCCAAAATTTCAAAGTGCAGACCGAGTTCTTGTTTGAGGGATCTGAATTCTATCTTTGGGGGTTGAATCATCCTTGGAGATGCCAAATTTCCTTTTGCTACAGGGGCGGGTTCTCTTGTAGGGAGGAGTTCTCTTGTTGGGTTGTCGAGTTCTCTTGTTGGGGTCGCATTCTCTTGTTGGAAGAGCTGCATTATTCTTGGAGGGAATGATCTGAACTACTATAACTTCCAATCATTGTAACATGTCATATTATAATAAGAAAAACCCATATCTATTGCATTTACTTTTGTTGTAGGGTTTTAATGGGAATGTTATCATTTTGTAATCTGTGTTTCTCATATTGAGTGCAATAAAGTGTCTCTTTTGCATACAAATCTTGTTTATCATTTGAAAACCATAAGTGATAACACAAACCAACAAACACATAACATAACAACAACAAAAAGAGGGTTATACAGTGGGTTTTGAGAGTGTCAACAAAGTTTTTGACAAAATTTCTGCACCAAAAATAAACCTAAAAACACAACAAAAAACAAAACGGGGTTCTTAGAGGGGAAATTGGGTATACCAACCAATTTTTTGATGAAAGTCCTAAGTCAAACAATCATCAAATTCTAATAACAACAAGAAGAAATTTATTTCAACAATAAGGAGGGTTGTTACAATGGTATCAGAGCCGGTGTTCCTACCATCCTATGTATTACATGTTTCTTTGATGATTCCGAGGGATAAAATACACATCACATATAAGAGAATAAGGCAAAAAGAAGCTGAAAATATTTTACAGTTAGAGCCAGAAGGAGAGGAAGACATGGGGGGAAAAAATGAACAACCAAATGACAATGTTATGCAAAATCTAAATGATTTGGAAAGGGGGCATAATGACATAGTAAAGGTACAAAGTGACATGGAAAGGAAGTAGTAGCAGATGGTTGAGATTCTCACCCAGCTTGTGGAAAATACTCAAGGGAACCAAAAAAATGCAGTCAATGATGGTTCGAGAGGGACTAATGGCAGCCATGGTCATAATGGAAACCATGCAAAAGGTATCAATACACATGTCCCTACATGGAATCACATTGGGTCCACTAGTAGGGTGTCTCCTAGACCTCATATGCCTCAATTTTGGTAGGAAAACAAGATGGAAATCAGGGGTAGCAAGGATAAGGGGAAGATTTTACATATTATTTGAGGGAGTATCACACTCCAAGGGAGGATTTTCAGGAAGCTATATATTTATAGGATTTATTTACTATCAAGTATAGGAATGGGCCTAGAGATTTCAAAAGGGGCCCACAGAGTTGGGAGTTTTAGCAGAAAGTTGGGAAGTTGTCCATTCCTTACTTTGATGGCTCTAGAAAATCCACTGCTAGGGTGCAGGTACAAAATTTGGAAACTTATTTTCAACTCAACCACATGACAGAGTCATAGGCCATTAAATATGCTACCTTGAATTTGTATGGAGAGGCCAACGAGTGGCGGTACCATGGTCTAGTCACGTTGGGGCATGTAGGTATTACATCCTACTTGGACTTCACTGAGAGACTTATGGACCAATTTGACAAGAAGGATCCAGATTTGCACTTCAGGGAGTTATCACAACTCAGGTAGAGTGGGACTAAAGATACCTACATTTCAAAGTTTCATAGGATCGCATTCACGGTGATAGATGTGTCTGAGCACAGGTCGGTTATGCTTTTCACCGAAGGACTATTTGAACCCCTATGTGGGTGGGTTAAGGCATTCAAACTAGGATCTCTACAAGATGTGATCAATAGGACAAGGGACATGGAGCATGCAGTCCCTAAGAAAAACATTCCTCCTAAATCTTTCATTCCTTAGAAGAACAAAGACAAGAAACCATTCCAGAAGGAGTGGACCGGGAGAGATAGATTGGATGATGATGATTGGGGGGAACTAAGAAGAAAGAAGCTATGTTTCATCTAGAAGGAACCTTGGGACCATGGTCACATGTGTATGGGAAAGGGTAAGGTGCACTATATAGAGGTACTTTCATAAAGTGATGGAGAGGAGGAGGTAGGGTAGGCACATGACAATGAGTGTGAAAATTTGGTTGATGAGAAGCCACATGAAGAGGTCGAGAGTGGGGATATTTCCACTCTATTAGGTGTTCCTAGATTTCACACATTCATGGTCTGTGGGGTATTATAGGGACAATGTGTCACAATGTTGATTGATGGTGGGGAAACCCACAAATTCATTGACTCAACTTTGGTGGCTAGGAGAGGCATTCCTATATTTGAATTTGAAGGGTTTGATGTAGTGGTAGATAGTGGGTGCAGTATGCCATGCACACAAAAGATTCTGCAGTTGGATGTAGCATTGGAAACTACACGATAATCGATGAATTTTATGTATTTGAGCTATTAGACACTAATATCATATTGGGTGTTCAATGACTTGTTTCCTTGGGAAAACATTATCTTGACTACCAAGCCATGGAGCTAGAGTTCATGGCATTGGATGGTAGGAAGGTAGTTTTGAGAGGCATGTCCAATGGTGCTACTAGATTTGTCTCAACCAAGCGGATGGAGGGTATATTCAGGCATGGAGATGTAAATTGTGCAACAAAGTGTTTGATCACTACTCAAAAACCTTCAGACAACAACCAACAATATCATGTAGATATACAGACATTGTTGAGAAAACATGACTAATTTTTTGGGAGATTCCACCAGGGAGACCTACAGACAGGGGATTTGAACACACCATTGAGCTAAAGGAGGGGGCCAAACCTATGATTAACACTCCATACATGCACCCAAATAAGTTTAAGGATGAGATAGAAAAGGCAATTAATCAATTGTTGGATATGGGACATATTGGGCCTAGTTCTATCCCATTTGCTTCATCAATGGTTTTGGTAAAGAAAAAGGATGGCACTATGAGGATGTGAATTTATTATCAGGCCTTGAATAAAAAGACCATTAAAAAAAGGTAGCCCATTCCCAGGATCAATGAGTTGTTCGATGAGTTGCATGGGGAAACATACTTTTCGTAGATTGATCTTCGATCAAGCTACCATCATATCAGAGTTAGAGAGCAGGATGTTCACAAAACTGCTTCCATGTGCCATTATGGGCACTACAAGGTTTTGGTCATGCCATTTGGGTTGACCAACACCCCGACCACTTTTCAGTCATGCATGAATCAGATCTTCAACAAGTAGTTGAGGAAGTTCATGTTGGTATTCTTTAATTATGACCTTCTTATTTATAAAAGGATGCGAGAGGACCACTTGAGGCATTTGGATGAGATATTGGGAATTATGGGGGAGTATTCATTATATGACAAGGCGTCAAAATGTGAATTTGGCATGATATTATTTACTTTGGAAATCTGATCAGTGCGTAGGATGTACAGGTACATCAGGAGATGATCCATGCCATTTTGGATTGGCACACACCTAGGTCCCTTATAGAGTTGCGGGGATTATTTGGAATGTGTAGCTACTACAAACACTTTGTTAAGGGATTTTCACAGTTGGGTGCAGCATTGACAGATCTGAAAAAGAAAGGGGCATTCAGGTGGACATAGGAGTCACAACGGGCATTTGACAGGCTCAAGGAGGTGATACAAACTTGTCCAATACTAGCACTTCCTGGTTTCACTTAGCCCTTTGTACTTGAGTGTGATGTGTCGGGTGAGGGTATTGGGGCTGTTTTGATGCAGAATAGAAACCTGATAGCATTTGAAAGTAGGAATCTTAGATACCCATAGAGACTCTACTCCATTTATGACAAAGAGATTCTCACCATCATGCATTCTTTGGTGAAGTTTAAGCAGTATTTGGTTGGTGGATGATTCATGGTTAGGACTAACCACAACAATTTGAAGTATTTCTTGGATCAGAAGGATTTGAGTGAGAGGCAACAAAAGTGGGTCAACAAGATACATGCATATGACTTCGACATTGAGTATGTGAAGGGTAAAAAAAATATTGTTTCCAATTCCCTTTCCAGGAAACCGACAACATGTTCTCTCATGGAGATTTCAGCTGATTGGAAATCTCACATTTTGGTGGAATATTCCAAGAATCACTTTGTGTGTGAGTTGATGGATGAGATCATACATGATGACATGTATATAGTGGTGGATGGTATCATTTTATACAAGGACAAGATATATATATTTCTTGAGTCCACACTCAAGGAAAATATTTTTGAGGGCTTCTCATGGCACACCATTGGCAAGGAACCCTGGGTATTTCAAGACCTACATGTAGGTACAAGAGAGATTCTCATGGAAGTGCCTCAAGGATGATGTGCTATAGTATGTGAGGGAGTGTATGACTTGGAAATAGAACAAGTTAGAGCATACTCATATGACAAGATTATTATAGCCTCTACACATTCCAGAGTAGAAATGGGAGAGTGTATCGATGGAATTTATCACAGGTCTACCGAAGGTACAGGGAAGGGATTTCATATATGTAGTGGTTGATCGATTGACCAATTTTTCTCACTTCTATGCATATTTCATCAGATTACAGGGAAACATAGGTATTAAGACAACAAAGGACATTGATTAAGTGGTTGCATTTGCAAGAGCATTGCTATAACACCACCTACCACATGTCCATTGGTATGATCACATTATGAGCATTGTATGGATATGATGCTCCTTCATTTTTGGATTTGGCATTTGGGGATAGTAGGGATCCCAAAACAAAGGATTGGATATAGTAGAACCAAGTCATCCTTAAGGCCCTTAAGGAAAACTTGCAGACAACTTAGAATCAACAGAAGATATATGCAGACAAGCACATGGTTGAGCACATATTTGAGGTATGGGACTTGGAATTTATGTGGTTACAACCACACAAATAGTCTTCGTTGAAGAAGAGTTGTGAAAAAAAATTGAATCCATGATCTAATGGTCCATATAGGGTAGTACAGATAGTTGGGTAAGTAGCCTAGGAGCTTGATTTGCCAAAGGGGAGAAATATCCACAATGTTTTCCATGTGTCGTGCCTAAAAAAGGCAGTATGATAGTAGGTGATCACTTTAGCAGAGTTACCTCCATTGGATGAGAAGGGGAAATTGGTATTTATTCTGGAGGATATTTTGGATGTCAGGGAAAGGAGATTGAGGAGTAAGGTCATCAAAGAGTTCTTGATCAGGTGGAGAGATTTTCTAGTAGAGGATTCCACGTGGGAGGATTAGATTTTGTGGCATCCTGATTTGCAGTTGCTTTGGGACAAGCAATCTCGAGAAGGGAGGATTGTAATGTCCCCTTCCAAATGATCGTTCTAGGAGGACGACTTAGTTTTATATGTGATTCTCGTAGACCATAGTCAATGAAAAAGGGGATTATTTGATGGCATTTTGGGTGGAAAAGGTAATGTTTATAAAGTTGCATTAAGTAATTAAGAAAAAAGAGATGTCCTAAAGTGACTTTAGGAAAATATTAAATATGAACCTTATAAAGTCACTTTAATCACTTAAGTGAGGGTAAAAAGGTAAAAGGGTTAGAAAAAGGGTAAAAGGGTCAGCAAAATGGTGAAAGGGAAATAAAAGAGAGATGACGACACCCTCTCTCCTTATGATTTGATCATTTTACTAAAATCGATTTGGTGAGAGAGCTCTTGTGGCTTGTGAGGGTTTTGGAGAAAAACCCTTGTTGAGAATTGGTTTCAGTGGTGAAAGATTCCACCCTAGATGATTGGTAGGGTAAATCATTTATATTTTCCACTTGTATCTATTGTTGAGGGAAAGATCCATCTTATTGTAGTATATTGGGGTTTGTGGAGACACAGTTTTGAGTGTGGAGGTTGAGTTAATGTGCAGGTCGAGTTTTCCCTTGGAATAGGCCAAATTCCTCTCGTATAGAAATCAATATCCTTTGTGTGTGGTGGAAAAATCCTTGTGTGAAGGCCGCATTCCTTTAGAAACAACCAAGTTCTATTGGATAGGGGCCAAAACTTCAGAGTGCATATCAAGTTCTTGTTTGAGGGAGCCACATTCTATCCTTGGGGGTTGAATCATCCTTGGAGAGGTCAAGTTTCATGTTGTTGGGGACCAAGTTCTCTTGTTGGGGTGAGTTCTATTGTTGGGGGGCTGAGTTCTCTTGCTGGAAGAGTTGCATTCTTCTTGGAGGGATCGATATGAACTACTAGAACTTCCATGAATTGTAACAGGCCATATTATAATAAGAATATATCAGATCTATTGTTTTTACTTTTGTTGTAGGGTTTTAATGGGAATGATATCATTTTGCAATCCTTGTTTCTCATATGGAATGCAATAAAGTGTCTCTTTGGCATACAACTCTTGTTTATCATTTGAAAACCATAAGTGATAACACAAACCAACAAACACATAACATAACAACAACAACAAGAGGGTTATACAGTGGGTTTTGAGTGTGTCAATAAAGTGTTTGACAAAAGTTCTGCACCAACAATAAACCTAAAAACACAACAATAAACAAAAGGGGGTTCTTACAATGGAAATTGGGTATGTGAATCAAATATTTGATGAAAGGCCTAAGTCAAACAATCATCAAATTCTAACAACAATAAACATAAATTTATTTCAGCAATAAGGAGGGTTGTTACATAAAAAAATAAGTTCTCTTATTTTTTTTTTGTTTCTGTATTGAGTTGAAAATAGATGAAATGGGAGAGGAAGATGAGGCCCAGTTCTTAGTTGCAATTGTATTGATTAAAAAAATTGTTCACCTCCATTTCCCGCTCTTGGAATAATAATAAAAAATGGTATAAGAAGAAGGGAATTTTGAACGATTATAATCTCACGACGTATCCCTTAGACTCAGCTTCGTCACACATTTTATGGATTAAAAATATGAGTTTGTATGCTCAAGATATCCAGGTTTTTGTCTGATCGCCCAAAGAGCACTTCTTCCATGTGCAACAAAGCTATTTTTTCTTGGAACCACAATCTTTGTCTTGGAACCACATTATTTTCTTGGAATTCTTGGAACCATGATCAATTCTGAGAACCATGTTCTATTTTCTTGAGACCACACTATTTTCTCCCATTTTCTATACTTAAACTTTTTTTTTATCTCTTTACTTGATCTCCTCTCTTATACGACTTAGACTAAGACTTAGTCCATTTATTATTTTCTTATCTTAGTCTTAATCTTCTACAATCTATACTCCTCTCACACTCTCCCATACTTAGAATATTTGTACTCATCCTATGCCCCTTTCCTCACTACACTCTCTCTCCCCCTGTCATTCTTTTATATACTTAGAATTTTTCATACTTCACTTATCTCTCCACTCCACCTCTCACACATCTACCTGATCCACTACACTTAGCCATTTCCTCGTATTTCATCACTTCCATGATATTCATCGAGGGCTCAGACACACATCCCTTATCCCTCCATACTCCCTACCCATGCGACCCTCATTATCCCTCCATATCCCCTCCCATTACTCCATATTCCCATAATTATAATTATTTCCATACACCGTGAGTTCCTAAGCTTCAATACTTCATTGCGGGTTCACCCTCACAACCCACCATACCGTCCACACTTCCATAACCTCATCGATCGACCATTGCTCCTCTTATCTCTTACGTCACTCCTACCTCCCTCCCCTCTCATTCCATTTCACCATTCCCCCTTCCTTAACACATTTCCTAAGCCCCTTTCCCTTTAATTATTAACCAATCAGGTGACTACATGTGGAAGACATGACAACTAATCACACCGAGACATGTGGCATCTTATCATGCAATGACGCATGTAAACCAATAATTTTATGACACATGAAATCTAATTATACCAAGACACATAGAACTGCCTAGGATATGACTCAGTGCTAACATGGGTGATGACAAGGATGCTTACTGGGAATTTAATGGGCACTTAGTGGATGTTGACTGGGCCATCAAAATATTTATTAATTCATGAATTTTCCAAAGGTTCAAGTCTCCATAGTCTCCTTATGTTCCACATGAAGTGCATGATAAGATTTACTATATAAAAACTTAACTCTCAAACACCACAATGCACGTGGGATGGAGCATTTAAAAAAAAATTGAATTTTAATGGAGGGCCAAGATTAACCCACAAATTGAATGGGCAATTGTTGAGCAAAGAACTTCTGGAGGTCATAACTCGAGACATGGGCGTCGGTTTTGTAAAAAGTATACCTTGATGGAAAGATAAGTTTACAAGGAAGATGATGGAACAAGTTTTAAAGTCTGAAATTGTCCATAATTCTCTCATAAAGTGAAAGAAAAGTCAGCTATGTTTTCATGGTTTGCTGATAAATCTTCTTGGAACCTCAACTTCCCGAGCTTACAACTTGAGATACAGAACTCCAAATATCACTCAAGAGAAATTGTTGGAAATATGGGATGATGAAGATTACATATAAAATGGTTTCCATGTCTGAAAAGTTGAGTAAATTTCTAAAAAAATCAAAACATAGTCCATTTTTTTTAAAAGACATCCAATTTAAATTTTGAAAATAAAAGTTTATTTAATTTTTTTTATTAAAGATGAAATAGGCCCCACTTCAAGGCACATATTTTAATGAATAAAATAATTAATGAGAGTTTAATTAAGTATTAATTAAAGTGGTAGTTCCAAGAAGAAAAGCATGTGGAAATTCCTAGAAAGACCAAAACCCTAACAACTCCAAGAGACATTGGAAGCAAATATTAAAAGAGACGAAGTAACATCAAAGAAGGGGTTAGAAGGAATTCAGAAGATCAGAATAGAAAGGTCCAACCATCAACATGCAGCTAGGTATCTGATCAACAAATAAAACATATCCATTTTTCTTCTTCTTCATTTTCTTCTACACTATTTTCTCAAGGCTTTATGTTTGTATTTATGAACTGAGCACAAGGTTGAGATTTTGAGTGTCTTTCTTGTATTCTTCCAATAAATATTTCTTTAAAAATATCATGGAGTATTTTTCATCCATATATGTGACTGATAAATGTAAGCCATGATTGTATAAATTATTCATGGAGGTTTAATCCTTGCATTTGTGAACTTTATTTATGAAGATTTAGTCAATTGGTTTGCCGGGATGTTTTGTATTGTTGAATATCTTTTTATGAAACTCCATAGAAAACTGCTTCGGGGCAAGAATTCAATGACTTCTCAGATCTTTAGATTTTTGAGTCTGAAATATTTGGAGTGTGCTTATCAGATTATTTTCAGTTTTATCTGCAATACTCATTTAAAGTTCTTTGAAATGATAAAAAAACCATTTCATTCTTTTTCTTATGAGAAGATATGGATGCATCCTTTATTTGCATGTTCTTTAGAGGGTTGTAATAATGAAGCCGAGCATATATCTAATTTGATGTTGAAGCCTTTATTCACATTTTTATTGTTAAAAATTTGCTTGGTCCATTCAAGAATAAATCTGGTTATCAAGAACCATTCCATATAAAAATTGAAGCAATAAAAAATTGGGGTTTGTTGTCTAGCATTCTCCCCAATCCAAGAGCATCAAGTTACATCTTTCAAATTATGATAGAGGAGTACCACCTCTTTAAAAATGAAGGGGGATTAATGTCCTCGTGAGGTTATTTTTTGATCTTGACGAATCTAAACATCAACAACTTGTTGAGTTGTTGAATGAGTTGCTAGAGAATTTTCAAATGGAGACCTTGGCGTGGTTGTTGATGAAATGTGTGCATAGATATAGCATTGTATACAAGCAGTGGAATGCCATACTTTCATCCAACTACTTCATAACTCATATGTGGGGTGAGGCGTCTATCAACAAGGGACCTTTTCTTTCTCTATGCAGTAGAAACCCCATGGATAAGCCTTGTACTTGTATTTCTTTATGATTCGACACATGCTCGTGGAATCCATGCTTCTCCCTCTCTTTCATAATGAGATCTCCATGTTTATGATAGGAAATGTAAGAAACATGTCTTTTGCAACGGTTTGACAACTAGCCTTTTGCTAGTAGATTTCCCTATCACTATCCCTGATTCTCATGATCGTGGACGCATTTTGGTGAATGTGTGCAATCATTATACACAAATTTCCATCAGACTTCTTAGCATGTCAAGGATAACCACCCTTATTGAGAGATGCATTGTGGTGGAGGAAGATGACGACGTTAATAATAGATTTCAACATTTAGGATACTAGAAGTGGTGGCATTGGGGTGGGGCCATGGGGGAATAGGTGTAAATTATGTGGAAATATATGATTCCAATCGAAGAGGATGGAAGATAGAGAGATTCCTTCTAGACGAAATAACTACACTAATTTTTCAAAGTCCTATCACCATCAATTTTGCAAAATCCACTCACTGCCAATTTACAATAGAAAGCCTTAATAGATCTACATTAATCAAATAAAACATATGTGGGCGCTATAATTTATTATTTTTTAGATTTTTCACATTTTCCTATTACTTTGTATGATTACATTGAATATATAGATAAAATTTAAATACAATTTTATTTAATTTTAAATTTTATTGCATTATGGATTAAAGATTTAATGAAAGTCAATTTATTAAAATAAATTATATAGTATTGATTTATGTATAAATAATTTTAAAGTTTAGTAAAATTTGTTCCATTTTATTGGATTAAATGTTTCATTAAGATTAAGGTGTAGGTACTTGACGTGCCTCAGTATTAGTGTCCTGCAAACCGCTTTCTCAACGCCTATCCATGGATGTGTAATTTTCCACTCTTTTGTCAATGTGCTAACAATATGAAGGTGTTATCAATAAGGTATTTATCAATTTCATTTATTAGTTTTGGGCCTTCTCAATAAGGTATATCACACTTTGTATATTTGATTAACACAATATCTATTTAATTTTCTCCTTTTGATTTCTTGCCCAAATTAAGGACTTAAATGAAGGTGGAAAATTGTTTCTCGAGCAACATGAGGATTCAAAATATGTATTATTGATGGTAGTACTTTAGCAGTTGCTTTTGTTTTTAATTCAATTCTAGAGGAAGCATTAGACCTATGCTTGAGATGTTTGGGAAATCTCCAAGTTAGGATGTGGTATGCCAAGGTGCTTTGTAAATGTAAGATTAAGATTCGGGTATGCGTTGTCCTACATTAAAAATTCAAATATTAATAAAAAAGTTTAACTATGTATTTACTTGTCTCCCTTTTACATTCCCATTTCATTCAATTATGATGTACTTTCATGCATAGCTTGTGGTGGATTCATAATAACAATTCCAAAAAATAAATGGCCACCAAACTAGTACGTAATTAATCTTTAACTTCAAATATTGGATGAAGTAAAATATGATCAAGTATAATCCAAATTTCCAAAATGCATTTGAATAAATTAAAAATCTTCACCGAAAATAAATGCCTTCCGAGAGAAAATTTAGAATATCAAAATTCTCTATAAACCATTAGACAATGTAGTACAAGAAGTCGTAGCATGACTTCAAGGCTTGCATAAATTTTCAACTAAACCCCCGCACGCCATGTGTTTGAGGAATATTTTTAACATAAACACTACCTCGGCTCAGACTCGAAAAGGCAAATGAGTCAGCAAAAGTACCAAGTGTCACAGGAATAATTTTAAGATTAATAAAATTATCTTATGTTATCATATATTATAAATATTTCAAACTCTAATTTCTCAATCTCCAGATCTATAAATGTTAATCAAATGCCCTTCTCAAACTTACAGGGAGCATAGAATATTGTAGTGGTATTTAAAATAAAAATTAGTTCTGATGTTTGATCTAATTCAATGCCTCATATAATCCATTGGCATGCATGTGAAAGTTGGTAGTTCACAGTTTTGGAATACACATCATTCATAAGGATAACTAGTGACTCACTAATTTCTCAAAGCCAAATCAATTTTGCATATAAATACATGAAGACATTTAAAGATAAACAATATAAAGCACAAAGATTTCCTTGAACCAATGGAGAATATGAAGTTATTGAATGCTTCCAATAAATGTGCTTATGTGGCATGTTACATCTCAGATTCTCTATGGTGTACACTACATTTTTTTCACGAGATATGACCACTCTGATGAGCCCAAAGTGTGATGATTTATTTGTATGTGGCCATGATGGGATTATTTGATGTACAAGTGGTTAGTGGTTTCCCAGATCCCCTTAGGTGGATGGTCATGGCATGTCCTTTTAGTCTCCATTCTCAGGGTGATCGGTTTTATTACTCCGACTGACTATCCCTTGGAGGTGGTAACTTCCTCCAATTTGGGTATTTATGTCCTGGGTAGGTATCTGAGAATTATGAGGTGGATCTACTAATATAAATGATTTGCATGGCCCTAACTACTCATTTATTGTATTTTCTATGTAAAGGTGATTGCGCTTTGTAAGGGTTGTCATACCCATGGTTTAGCACACTTATTTTACCCCACGTGGACCCCCTCTTTCTTATGTGTTTTTAGAAACACTAAACCAAAAAGGAGAGAGGAGACCTAATTAAACTAGAAAGTAAACAATGGAAATCACACACAACACACCGAGATTTACCCTAGAAACCCTTAACCGGGAAAACCAACATTCCTTGAGTGACTACACCTCCTCATTTTCTTATTCATTGTTGGAAGATTGGTTGTTGTCATTGATGTCAACCCTAGTCATGGGTTTTGGACCGCAAGATTGATGAAGGTATTTGGACATGAAGGAAAATGCACATGTAGATACAACACCCATGGATGGATAGTATACATCATGTTG
>ML804035.1:81744-104734 GCA_009831015.1 Picea engelmannii
CATGATGATAGAGGGAGCATGAGTGTTGCCATCAATGACAAAGGGGGAGATTGTTGGAAGATTGGTTGTTGTCATTGATGTCAACCCTAGTCATGGGTTTTGGACCACAAGATTGATGAAGGTATTTGGACATGAAGGAAAATGAAAATGCAGATACAACACCCATGGATGGATAGTATACATCATGTTGTTCCCGGTGGTATGTGGCATGTCACATGGATCCTCATGGTTGAGGAGAAATGAATTTTTGAAGATGACAAAGTGAATTGAAGAAGGAAGTACATGTAGGCCCTGAAGATAATTAAAGAAAAGAATTACAAAATAAGAAAGTGTCAGGTCGGCCCTAATGTTATAAATAAGTGACATAAATGGTACAAATAAACATCATTATACATTCATTTGATACAATTCGAATTTCAGAGGTAATAAGAAGAAAAGAAGGCCGGATTTCAAGGGAGGATGAAGTCTTTTGGTGATGTGTTCTAAGGTATGTTATTTTCAGGTCATCTTACCATTTTGGCTATAACTTTTTTTCTAGAATGATTCAGATGGTAAAATTGCTATGGTATTGAGAAGACATATCAAGGTACCTCTGGTAAAAATTTCGGCTCTTGAATCACTATAATTATGGAGATACACTATGTGGAAGATACGGTTTGTGACCAGTCTTGAAGCTAGTCAATAAACAGGTGTTCCGGGTAAAACAGTCATAACTTCTTCATTGAGAATCCAAATGAAGTGGGACAAATTGCATTGGAAAGAGTATGAACTTTAGTTTCTTGTGTGAAAGTTTCAGAATCAGATGTTAACTATTGAGCACGAGGCATTATGTGCAAGTTCACTCTCCTGAATAGACCATAATTGAATAAAGTCTACCATTCTTTCTATAACCTCTTTTTGGGGAGGATTCAAGGAGTGAAAATTGGAGGAATTGCAGAAATTGAAGAAGTCTCAGGAAGCATTATCAGGTTCTATGTGATGATTGGTTGATGGTGATGATTTAATGTAAAGTCTTATTATCTCTCATATATTTTTGGGTGGAAGGAAGGGGCAAAGATGGAGAGTTCAACTCTCTCTTGATATTGGAGGATTGTATCTTCCTCTTGGAGGTTTATACCTCCCTTTAAATTTGGAAGTTGTAGCTACCTTTGGAATTCATTACTTCCCTTGAACAGTAACTATTGATTATTTCTCATATATTGTGCATGGTGTATTGAGGTGTATTGGTGCAACTCTTATACTATTGTTCATTGTTCATTGGATATAGTTGAATGGTTTAAGTATAAGTTGAAAAAGGTTTTAAATTGTACTTGATACTGATTCACCCCCCCTCTCAGTATCAACACGTGGACCCCCTCTTTCTTATGTGTTTTTAGAAACACTAAACCAAAAAGGAGAGAGGAGACTTAATTAAACTGGAAAGTAAACAATGGAAATCACACACAACACACCGAGATTTACCCTGGAAACCCTTAACCGAGAAAACCAACATTCCTTGAGTGACTCCACCTCCTCATTTTCTTATTCATTCAATGAATAAAGAGTTGCATTACTAACCTTGGTCCACACCTAAGACATAATTTATCATCCTACTCTCTTTCTTTACCACAAGTACAACCCTACAACCATCTAGCTTACATCTTCACGACCATTACATACTCACGACTCTCTCTACCGAGGAATACACTTATCAAGATCAAGATTCTCTTTAGACAATAATACATAACATATTATTTATAGGCATATACAAAATGTAAAACCGTAATTCGTGGTGCCCAAAAATGGTTACAGATCCATGAATGATTGGTTGCGATCCTACGAATCATGCGATTATGTTACATGTTTTGACCACCAATAGAACACCGGTTGATTAATAGTTAGATACTAATCGACCATCCGACCGATCTCCAGTCGGTTACCATTTCGACCTTTAGTTGGATACCTGTAGATATCCAATTGTGTTGTCCCATTGACCATCTGTCAAGCATCAACTTGACTTAACCGTTAGTCAATCCATCCACCAGTTAATCATCCTCAAATAACCAGTCGGTTGAATGAATTTCTGCTACAAAGAATATAACATTCCCAACACTCTCCCACTTGTTATCTTCTTTGCAGAAACATGAGAACACGAACTTCTATTCACTGACCCAAGGTAGCAATGCCCATTTCCTCTCTATATCAAGAGAAATTCACAACACTCACATACTTGGTTAAAGAGTCTACTATTTTTTCCAAAGTGTTTTCCTTCTCCAACAACACCTTTTTTCTTTCCACCGTGTCTCTCACAAAATGGTATTGTACACCAATATGCTTCATCTTGGAATGGTAAGCTAGGTTCTTTGCCAATAAAATTTCACTTTGATTGTCACAATTTATCCTCATATCTTGTCATTCAAACTAGATCCCTAAACACAATCTATGTAAACATACTACTTCTTTGCTTGCATGGTTGGTTGCCATGTATTTATATTTTGTTGTCGACAAGGCTACTACCGCCTATCTTTTACTCATCCAAGACTACTATCTGATGGTCAAACTTCTTCGATCAAGATCTCCATCCCAATCTGTATCGACAAAGCCATGTACATTCACTTCCATGTCAATTTCAGGTTTCCTTTGGTAACATATTGCATACTCGGTTGTGCCACACAAATACTTGAACACTCTCTTGATAGTAGTCCAGTTTTCTTTCCCAGGTGTTGACATGTACTTTCTCAATACTTCCATTGCATGGGAAATATCTATTCGAGTGCATACCATTGCATACATTAGACTACCAACAACACTAGCATCAGGAACACACATCATGTCCTCTATTTCTTCATGTGTCTTTGGACACTGTTCAACAATTAGTTTTACCCCTACAGGAACAAGTAACTTGACTGGTTTGCATTCCTACATGTTGAAATGTTTTAGGACCGTTTCAATGTACTTTCTCAATACTTCCATTGCATGGGAAATATCTATTCGAGTGCATACCATTGCATACATTAGACTACCAACAACACTAGCATCAGGAACACACATCATGTCCTCTATTTCTTCATGTGTCTTTGGACACTGTTCAACAATTAGTTTTACCCCTACAGGAACAAGTACCTTGACTGGTTTGCATTCTTACATGTTGAAATGTTTTAGGACCGTTTCAATGTACTTCCTCTGAATTAACCAAAGTTTTCCAACTACCCTATATCTCTTAATCTCCATTCCTAGAATTAAGTTAGTTGCATCGATATCCTTCATGTCGAGCTTGGAGGATAGTTGCATCTTCACCTCCTTTATTGAATTCATGTCGTTTCCAACCAACAACATGTCATCGAAATACAAATCTACATATATGAAACAATCACTTTCTCTCTTGTAATACACACAATGATCAGCCGTTCTTCACACAAATCCAAAACTTAGGATGTACGTGTCGGACTTTTGGTACCACATCCTTGGTGATAAATTTAGACCATAAAGGGATCTTTTCAGTTTGCACACTAGCTCCTTTTTTATCCTTTACTGCAAATTATTTAGGTCATTTCATGTAGATTTCTTCTTTCAGGTCCCCATGTAGGAACATTATCTTCACATATATTTTCTCTATCTCAAGATCAAATGCTACAACGAGATACATTAGTACTCTAATGGAAGTTAATTTCACAACAGAAGAGAAAATATCACCAAATTCAACTCCCTCGACTTGGGAATACCCTTTTTCTAGCGATCAAGCTTTAAATTTATCAACTTGACCTGTTTCATTCAATTTCTTCTTGAACATCCACTTGCTACCAACGAGTTTACTTCCATTAGGTAGTTCAACCAAATTCCATGTATGATTCTTGTGCAATGGTTCCATTTCTTCAACCATGGTGTCCTTCCAGAGTTTACCCTCTGTCGAGTTGATTGCCTCTCTAACCGACTTGGGTTCATTATCAAAGGCAGATAATACAAATGCAAAACTACATATTTCAGCTGGTTTCCTTACTTGTTCATACCTCCTTACAATTAGAGTTGGTGGTTCCACCTCTTCATTTGATTCAGTCAACTTGTTTGATCATGTTCTTCATTTTTTAGCTCAAACACCAATTTCTTTGTTTCTTTATCAGTTTGATCCCCTTCAATTTCGAAAGTTCCTCTGACTTCCCTAAAGATCACATCTTGACTATAGATTTTTTATTCAATACCGGATCACATATCTTGTATCCTTTTATTCCATCCTCGTAACCAATGAAAATACACTTGACTTCCTTATTGTCCAACTCATTCCTCTTTTCATTGGGATTATGCACAAATGCATTATAGCCAAAAAATATGATATGTGAAAGTGAAGTATTCTTACCAAATCATGCTTCATGTGGATTCGATTTGACTAGCACCGATGAAGGAGACCTATTTACCAAACATTGTGCAATGTCGACTTCCTCTACCCAAAATCCGTGTGCTAGCTTTGCACCACTAAGCATGCTTCTTGCGTTTTCCATCAACATCATGTTCATTATTTCAACAACTCCATGATTTTGTTGAAGGGTGTATATATTGGTATTTTGGTGTGCTATATACCACATTACTTCCAAAAATACTCAAACTCCTTACCACAAATTTCACCTCTGTTGTTAGTGTTGATTTTTCAATATACAAGGTTTAAGCATGAAGTTCATTCCATTTTAGCATTTAACTTAAACCATAAACAATTTTGTTGCAACAACCAAGATCACAAGAAGAAACACCATGCACAAATACACAAGAAGTATCTTGGGAAACCCTTCTCAACAAGGGAAGAAAACCCAGCCAATCCTTTGCTATATTCTTCAAGACAAAGACCTTCACCACCAAGAAAACCTAGCACACAAGAGGGTGCTTACAAACCCTAGAAGACTAGCGCCCAAGAGAGATGTGCACTTTTCCCAAGAAGATGTACTTTCTGAAATTTCCAAACTCACACAAAAGATATGATTCCTCAATGGGGAATTTACCTTTACTTATATTATACTTGACCTGTCAACATAAGTGTCTACTGTCACAACAAGGCCGACCTCTCTAACTCACAATATAATTAATAATAACCATATTAATTATATTTTACATTAATTATCAATTACATTAAGGTGGGGCCGACTTGTACCCTTTACATTACAATTAGGGTTACAGGTAGGTCTGACTCTTGAAAAATATAGCAAGGGATCACATACACCCACTAGTGCTCAACCACTAGGGGCACATCCATAGGGATGTCCATATCTCTATCTCACTGTGCATCATAGGAGAACCACACTCACTAGTTCTCATCCACTAGGATCACGTTCACCTGTGCTCATCCACAAGCACGTCCACTCAACATATCTTCTTTCCCACTGCATTACATAGGAGAGTCATCTGAAGTTCATCATCTCAACTCTGTGCTCATAGGAGGCTAACACATTGTCTTCATCTATGTCTCACAACGATGCATCCGACTCATGGGAATTCACACATTCACCTTGTGCTCAGCCACATACACGTCCAACTCAACAGATCTTCTTTCTCACTGTGTTACACAAGAGAATCATCTAGAGATCTTCTCAACTCTCTATAAGGAGGAGGCCATCATTACGTTCCATCTCTGTCTCGGATAAAAACCAGGCACCCAACTCATGGGCTCTCTCTCGGGTCGACTCAATCAGTCTATGTTCTGAAGGATGTCTCACGCAACTATAATCATCAAGACTCCCTCTCATCTAGGGAGGAATTCTCCACTAGGCCAAGTATCTCACAGAAATACTCAAACTTTGTCTTGGCAAGAAATTTGGTGAAGATATATGTGATATGCTCATGGGTAGGAAGATATTGCAAGTGTATTGTCTTCCTGTACACCATATCTATGATATAGTGATACTTTATCTCTATGTGTTTCAAACTGTCATGAAACACAGGGTTCTCAGATAGATTTACACAACTCTGGTTATCACAATGAATAGTAGTAGGATCCATCTCATGATTGAATAAGTCAGTGAGAAGTTTGCAAAGCCACACTGCTTCATGGACTGCTACACACAATGCGATGTATTCTGCCTCTACAGTGTCAATGCCACAAAGCTTTGTTTTCTGCTACACCAGGAAACCATGGTAGACCCTAAAGTGATGAAACAACTGGAGGTGATTTTTGTGTCCACTGCGCTCCTTGCCAAATCTGCATCGGCATATCCTTGCAGGCTCAAGTCTACACTGGAGGCATATCTTAGGCCATAACCAATTGTGCATTATAAGTATCTCAATACATGTTTTGCAACTATCCAGTGTATCTGTCTTGGTTGGCTCATAAACTGGCTAAGCACATTCACTACATAGCATATATCCGGTCTGGTGTTAACCAGATACATCAGTGATCCAATCAATTGTCTGTATAAGTGTGGATCTACCTCTCTTGAATCAGTATCACTCATCTTCTTCAAATCCATCATCATTGGAGTGGGCATGGATATGCATTCTATCATACCAAAATTTTTCAATATCTCCACAGTGTATTTTCCTTGACTCAGGAAAATCTCATCTGTCCTCTGCCATACTTCTAGTCCCAAGAAGTAATGCATCAAGCCTAAATCCTTCATTTCAAATTTTGCACCAGTCAATGCTCATTTGCATTCAACAATGAGTCTCTCTGAACCAGTGAGGAAAAGGTGATCCAGGTGGATATCGATGGCCACCCACCTTTTTCAACTAGATATCGGTGGCCACCCACCTTTTCCAACTAGCTCAAAACAATTTTCTGGCAATTTTGGCAATTTACTATTTTTAGTAGTTTTAACTTCTGAGGGCCATTTTGAGGGCCTAAATGAAGGTTTTTAGGGATATATATTCTCAATGATATATAAATGCATTATTGAGCCCCCAAAATTAATATCCTCGACGATAAATTTTCAACTGGCTATCATACGCCTAAAACGGATATCGTATGCAAAAGTTACGACCCCGAGAAGTTGATGTACTAACTAACCTAGATGGAGCCCACATGACTTTTGGCACTTCATCTCCTAGGGTTAGGTTTTTGGATGTATAGGATTTTTGGCATTATTTTTTATTGTAAAAAGGACTTCAGAGCCTCATTGTAATGATCTTCTTGCGAATGAGTGTAGTCGTCACATCTGTTCTCAGAGATAATCCGCCACCATTCCAACAAGCTTGTTTCTGCTGCATTTTACAGTTTCAGCTTATTTCCTTATTGAATAGAAAACCAGTTTTACTGTATCTCTGTTATTTTTTGTTAAGCACTTGTTAATAATCTGTAGTCATTTCTTTCTTCTCATAAAATCTAGATCAGTGGTATCAGAGCAGTTTTCTCCTTGTCGTCTTAATGCATGTCCCCAACGAGGTCGGAGTACAAAGAGTTGGGTCTCGAGCTTGTTTCTCTTGAGGACAAAAGCTCTCGCACGCACAAGAAACCTCTCACGGCAGGAGCAAATAAATATGATGGGACAGGAGATCCTTTCAAACTGTTGATTAAGGAAGCCCTCACACAACAAAGGAACGAGATGATGGATAGTTTCGCACAAATCCTTCGGCGGCTACCAATAGGCGACGCATCTTCTTCGAGCGGAGGCACCGCCCCCTTCAAGGTACAAATAAACTTCAATATTCCTATATTTGAAGGTCGGATAGACGCAGATGTTGTATACAAGTGGTTGAATCTACTAGAAGGGTATTTTTTTTTCCATAACTTTTCGAATAGAGAAAAGATTACTTTTGCGCTTCTCAAAGTCGATCCCCATGTCAAATATTGGTGGGAAACTTTATGTGAGCAAAAGGAAACATAGGAACCTTCATCATTTACAGTCACAACCACTTGGGAATCCTTTAGGGATGCTATTAAGGAACAATACTACCCTGTCAGAAGTTTTGACGACTTGTATACCAAATGGACCACACTGCGGCAAGAAAGAGACAAAGCAGTGTCAAATTTCACAAACATCTTCCATACCTTGTGCACCAAGATGGGTATCAAATATTCAAAGAGACATATGGTGCTCAATTATCATTGAGCTCTGCATAGATACATCTAGAACAAAATGGAATTTCTGGACATCTCATCCTTGGGTACGACCTACCGATATGCCATCAAAATCGAGTAGAAGATCAAACAAAAGAAATGGCAATTTGGGCATGGGGACCCCTCACAACAAAAGTCAGGAAAGGGAGGCCCCAACCCACAGAACAAAGGATAGAGAAAAGATGCACAGTACCAGGACAACCAGTCCAAGATGCAAGCAAATAAGGACACCAGAAAGATAAAGAAAGATACCGGGAAGTGGTGCAACTTCCATAAGAGCCCTTGGCATAACATTGTTCTCTGCTGCTCAAAGAAGTCACTGGTGGCCGAAGTGAAAGCCTCTGAATCAGATGCAGGTTCTGCCTCTGAGCTAGAACTAGAAAGGGGAAGACATATCATTGACACGGAACCCAGTGCCACCATTGCTACCACCAGGCTCCAACCTGGTGAACCAGACGAGCCAGAAGAACTCTTCCATTCACAGATGTGGGTAAAAGGCACCCGACTGCACTTCATCATTGATAGAGGTAGCCAAAAGAACCTTAGGTCAGCAGAGGTCGTCAACTGGCTGGCCTTGTCGACAACGTTGCACCCACAACCCTACACCATTAGATGGCTCCACCAAGGAAGTGATCTTTGCGTTAGCCAACAGTGTCGACTGTCGTACGAGATCAAGCCCTTCAAAGATGAGGTATTGTGTGATGTTTCTCCTCTCGAATTTTGTGATGTTCTTTTGGGCCAACCTTATTTATGGAAACGTCATGTTGTATATGAGTCTAGGCCTTGTAGTGTTATTATTACTTTGAACATGAAATTGTATAGGATACCTGAGGCAGTCCCACCTAGTGTTTTTCCTTGATCTCTACTAAGCAATGCAAGAAGATCATCTCTTAGACGAGGAAGTTTGTCTTCTTTGTGATTCGCTCTCAGAATAAGAGAAAGATCACAACCACATCCAGGGTCTCTGTGGCCGACCTCTCCACACTATAGAAGCAAGTAGATAAGGTCATGGAAGAATATTCAAATATCTTCTCCTCACCTATTGGGGTACCTCTGCACTACCAGGTCAAGCACCCCATCGATCTGACCCCCAACGCATTGCTTCCCAATGGGCCAGTCTATCGCCGCTCTCTGTTAGAGAATGAGGAGATCAAGCGACAGATCCAAGAACTGCTCCACAAGGGGCACATCCGTCCCAACTCATCACCTTGCGGGAGCCCAATCATGCTGGTACAGAAGAAAGATGAAACTTGGCGACTCTGCATTGATTACCGGGCTTTGAATAAAATCACAGTTAGAAACGGTACCCGATTCCCCGAATCGACGACCTCCTTGATCAACTCACGGGATCCAAATACTTCAGTAATATTGATCTGAAGTATGGCTACCACCAGGTCCCTATAGAACATAAAGATGTATAGAAAACCGCCTTTGAGTCAAAGGAAGGCCTTTTTGAATGGTTGGTCATGCCCTTTGGTTTGACAAATTCTCCAACCACTTTCATGAGGATGATGGACGATATCCTGTGACCATTCACCAATAATTTTGTAGTGGTGTATCTAGATGACATTCTCATCTACAACAAGACTTGGGTCGAACACTTGCAGCATATTCAGCAAGTTTTGCACACCCTGCAGCAGCACAAGCTATATGCCAACATGTAAAAATGCTCCTTCGGCATGGACATGGTCCTTTACCTGGGCTACATCATTGATCAACATGGAGTACATGTGGATCCATCCAAGATTCAAGTCATCCGTGACTGGTCAGCCCCAACCACAGTCACTGAGCTTCGGAGCTTCTTGGGCCTTGCCAATTTATACCGCAGGTTCGTGTTGGGATTCTCCCATATTGCATGGGCCCTCAGCCAAATAACCAGGGGTGGTGGTAAGGAAAAATTTGTGTGGGGTCGGTCCCAACAACAAGCGTTCGATGATTTGAAGTAGCGCTTATGCTCTGCCCCAGTATTTTCACTACCAGACCTGCAACAACCCTTTGAGATCGAGACAGATGCTTCAGACTATGCGGTGGGTGTCGTTCTCACTCAGCACGGCCACCCTGTGGCCTATCATAGTGAGACACTATCAGATGTTGTCCGTAAGTACCCTACTTACGATAAATAAATGTACTACATTGTGCAAGCCTGTCGCCAGTGGAGACATTACATTCTTGGGAAGGAGATAGTCATCCACACTGATCAATATAAGCCACTGCAGTTCATGTAGACAAAAGGAAAATTGCAGAACGATCGACATCAAAAGTGGTCCACATACTTGCAACAATTCCACCTCAACATCAAGTATAAAACATGAAGCACCAATCGCGTCGCTGATTGCCTCACAAAACTGCCAGTCGCAGCACTCACCATGGTGCTAGACTCTTGAAGCCATGAGACCTATGGATGGTCCCAACTCTATGAGATAGACCTGTACTTCGCCACCACCTACCAAATGTTCCGTGAAAACGTAGTTGTCGATAATTTCCATCTTCAGGATGTGTTTTTGTGTCATCTGGGCCATATCTATGTTCCATCAAGCAAGCGAGCGAAGATGATCTGGGAAGCCCACTACAATCAGGTGGCAGGACACTTTGACGTCGAAAAGACAGTGGCGATGCTACATAAACATTTCTACTGGCCGAGACTTCGACAGGAGGTCAGCAAGTATATCAGGTCCTGCACTACCTGCGTTATTGCCAAACCAACCACTAATAAACAGGGCCTGTACACCCCTCTTCCTACTCCTAACAGACCATGGGAATCCATCTCAATGGACTACATGTTGGGCCTCCTGTCCACCAAGCAGGGAAATGACTTCTTTTTTTTGGTTGTTGATCGCTTTTCTAAGATGGCGATTATGGTTGCCTGGAAGAAGAACATTATGCCAAGCTCTTCTTTGAACAAGTCTGGGTACATTTTGGAATCCCACAAACCATTTTCTCATATCGGGACAGTCGATTTCTCAACACATTCTGGTCGAGCCTCTGGTCACTGTTGAACACCAAGCTCACCAAATCCACGGCCTTCCACCCCCAGACAGATGGCCAAACTGAGGTCGTAAATCTAATTATTGTGCATATCCTCCTCATGTATAATTTAAAGCACCCTCGCACATGGGATGAGATCCTTCCCTATGTCCAACATAGTTACAACTGAGCCCTGCATAGCTCAACCGGACACAACCCCTTTCAGGTGGGGTTGGGATTCCAACCATGAGGTCCCATAGATGTTGCACTTCCCCTTCCAGTCACCTCGACCGAATCATCTCCTACTCCAACTAAAGCTGACAAAGCCATCTGGTTCATTGATCAGATCCAACACATCCGCCAATAAGTTCAGGATATCCTACATAAGTCCAATGACAAGTACAAGCATCGCCATGATCAACATTAGGTGCCACATAAGTTTCAAGTGGGTGACAAAGTTTGGTTGCACTTGCAGAAAGAACGCCTTATAGGACCCCATAGGAAGCTTCGCCCACTCCGTTATGGGTCGTACATCATCACCAAGGCTGTTGGGGATAATGATTTTGAGCTCAACATTCCTCCTTTCCTTGGCCTGCATCCAGTGTTCAACATGGATCTCCTTCACCCTTATTTCCCACCATTATTGGACACCTCAGATGTAGCAGAACAACTGACACCAACAGAGCTCAACCCCGACTGCATACAATAGGAATCCAGTGATCAGATTGTGGACACATAGATCAAGGGCACTCGAAAACAAAGTATCCAGCTTTATCTAGCCATCAAAGCAGGGTAGCTCCTACATCAAGGCAAGTGGCTCACCAGGGGCCAAATTCAGCAGAAATTTCCTCATCTAATGTGGGAACCCAACGCAATGGAGACCATTGCTTCCTAAGGAGGTAGGATTGATCCAGGTGGATATTAGTGGCCACCCACCTTTTCCAATTGGCTCAAAACAGTTTTTAGGCAATTTTGGCAATTTACTATTTTAACTTTCGGGGCCATTTTGAGGGATTAAATGAAGGTTTCCAGGGATAGAAATTCTCCATGATATCCAAAGGTATGATTGAGCCCCCAAAATTAATCTTCTTTCCAATACCTTTCCAATGGGCTATCATACGCGTAAAATGAAGATTGTATGCAAAAGTTACGACCCCAGGAAGTTGATGTACTAACTTACCCAGACAGGGCCCACATGACTTTTGGCGCTTCATCTCCTAGGGTTAGGTTTTTTGATGTATATAGTTTTTTGCATTCATTTTTATTGTAAAAATTCCTTCAGAGCCTCATTGTAATGATGTTCTTGCGAATGAGCGTAATCGTCGCATCTCTTCTCAGAGATAAGTCGCCACCATTCCAGCAAGCTTGTTTTCGCTGCATTTTACAGTTTCATCTTATTTCCTTATTGAATAGAAAACCAGTTTTACTGTATCTCTGTTATTTTGTGTTAAGAACCTATTAATAATCTGTATTCATTTCGTTCTTCTCATAAAATCCAGATCAAAAGGTCTTCCACATATAGAACCAAAATCAAAAAGTCATTGCCATCAATGTGATAATATAAGTTTGGATCAACAACACTTTTGTTGAAGCCCAAACTCATCATAAATCCATCCATTTTCTCATACCAAGCACGTGGTGCTTGCTTTAGACCATATAGGGATTTATTAAACCTACACACATGAGATATTTTATTGTGTATAACGAATCTTTCTAGCTACTCGATATAAACTTCTTCCTCAATTTCACCATTGAGAAAGGTTATCTTTACATCCATCTGATGTAGCTTCCAACCCATGGAAGAAACTAGTGCAATGATAGAATGGATGGAGGTTTATCAGGCTACTAGAGCAAAAGTCTCGTCATAGTTAACTTCCTCTACTTGTGAAAACCCTCTGGCTACAAATCTCGCTTTGTATGTTTCGATGCTTCCATCAACTGCATGCTTGATTTTATAAATCCATTTGGAAGTCATTACAGACTTTCCCTCTGGTCTTGGAACAATATCCCATACATCATTTTTCAATATAGATTGATATTCTTCAGTCATGGCATCTTTCCATACTTTTTCACCTGAAGCTTCTCCATGACAAGATGGATTTGAGTCAATTATGTGGGTCATGGCTAAAAAGTAGCTTGAGAATATCTTTGGTCTCTTTCTCTCTATGGTTGTTCCTTGAGGGGATTTATGTCCCTATGCTTCTTGTAGAGTTTGTCGGGCCCAAGCAGGCCTTTTATGTCCAACTATAATATCTTTGGGTATGTCACTTGGAGCAACTAGATCGCCCGGAACAACTGGATAAACTGGAGCTACTGGATCCACTGGAATAATGTATGTCTCCCTCTGAACTGTTGAAGGGGGAGAAGGCATTGTCTCACTATCAATTTCCATATGAGTTGCTCAAGATATTTGGAAAGATACTTATTCCTCAAAGGTAACATCTCTACTTATTTCAATTTGTCTTTGAAAAGGAATGTACATTTGATATGCCTTTGACGATTCATTGTATCCTACAAATGTGCCCTTTCTCCTTGAAGGTTCTAGCTTGGATATCTTCTCTTTGGGTACATGAAAATATACTGGACACCTAAATATTCTGAAGTGTCCAATATCAGGCTTCACTTCGGTGAAGGATTCTTCTGGAGTAATGTTCTTCAAGATTTGATGAGGAATTATTTTTTGAACATACATTGTTGCCATACATGCTTCTACCCATAGAGTCATAGGTAGACTCTGATCATGTATCATTTCTTTGGTTTCCTTTATGATAGTTCTTTTTTTCCTTTCTGCAACCCCATTTTGTTGAGGGTTGTAAGGAACTGTGAACACCCTCTTGATCCTTTCTTCAATACAAAAAGTGTTGAAATCTTTTGAGATGTATTCTCCTCCATTATCTGATCTTAATACTTTGATTTTTCTTTTAGTTTGGTTCTCAACCTGGGATTTGAATTCTTGAAATTTTGCAAGGACTCCATCCTTTTTCTTTAGAAAGTAAATCCAAGTTTTTCGAGAGTGATCATCTATGAAGAGTACATAGTATAAGTACCCATTCAGAGATGCAAAAGTCATTGACCCACACACATTTGAATGTATTAAGCCCAAGATTTCCTTGGATTTATTGTCACTGCTTGAGAAGGATCCTTTAACATTTTTTCCAAGGGCACAACCTTTGCAAACACCTTTATGCTGAATTTGTATTTATGGTAGACCTGTTACCATTTTCCCTAGAGTTGGGAGATATCTATAATGAATGTGAGAAAGTATTCTATGCCATATCTAACTCAAGCTGATAGTGTCATGTAGAAGGGCCTGGACTGGTTTGATGGTTAATCTATACAAGTTGTTTTCTTGGACACCAATTACCTTGGTAGATTTTATGTGAGAGTCTGTGTGCCATGTAAGAACTCTTCCTTCTGAGAAAGTAACATTGTAGCCTTTGTCTTCCAAGGTAGAAATAGAGACAAGGTTCCTCTTCATTCCGGGTACATATAGTACTTATTTTAATTTAATATGCATATCTGAATCTAGTTGGAAGGTAGAAGTTCCAACCCCTCTCACATTGTATCTGGCATCATCTCCAAGGACAACATGTAGATGTGTCTCTTTCACAACAAAATTTGTTAGGTGATCTCTAAGACCGTTCATGTGCCTAGAGGCACCACTGTCAATTAACCAAGCATTATCGTTGGTAGGGACCATACCTGAGAGTGTTGAGATGTTGATGTCTTCATTTCCTTGAGGTATTGTCTTCCTGGAACTGAGTTTGCTTGAACCATCAAGATTTTCTTCCATCATGATTTTGCTCATTTTAATTTTGGATTCTTCACAAACCCTTGTCAACTAGGATAGAAAACCTAATGGCTAGGCTAGGCTAACACTTTTAGGTTTTGTTGGACTTATGACTGCCAACAATAAGACTTTTAAGGATAGGATATCACTGGTGAGTTGAATAGCTCCTTCAAAGAGTTACAGAAACCCAATTCTGAAATTTTATGCAGAAATTAGTGAAACCCTAGAAACCTTAGGGCCAAAAAGTCAAAATGCTCTAAATTGCAGTTTGATACTTGTTGGAAGTGTGTTGAAGGAGTATGTACACACCTATACTCTTTTTATCCCCAACGTACAAGTGCCAAGTGCTGAAAACTCCCAGAAAGGTAGGCCGTACGAAATTTCTGGAAACCCTAGGAGGGTCGTACGGTTTCTGCAGGAGAAAGAGGATGGATGAATGTTGTTTTTGCAATGGGTTATTCAAGACCTATGCTATCATACCATGTTTATTTTTCAATATACAAGGTTTAAGCATGAAGTTCATTCCATTTTAGAATTTAACTTAAACCATAAAAAAAATTGTTGCAGCAACCAAGATCACAGGAAGAAACACCATGCACAAGTACACACGAAGTATCCTGGGAAACCCTTCTCAACAAGGGAATAAACCCCAAACAATCCTTTTCTGTAGTCTTCAAGAGAAATACCTTCACCGCCAAGAAAACCTAGCACACAAGAGGGTGCTTACAAACCCTAGAAGACTAGCACCGAAGAGAGGTGTGCACTTTTCCCAAGAAGATGTACTTGCTGAAATTTCCAAACTCACACAAAAGATATGATTCCTCAATGGGGAATTTACCTTTAACTATATTAGACTTGACCTGTCAACAAAAGTGTCTATTGGCACAACAAGGCCAACCTCTCTAACTCACAATATAATTAATAATAACCAAATTAATTATCTTTTACATTAATTATCAATTACATTAAGGTGGGGCCGACCTATACCCTTTACATTACAATTAGGGTTACAGGTAGGTCTGAATCTTGAACAATATAGAAAGGTATCTCATACACCCACTAATGCTCAACCAATAGGGGTACATCCATAGGGATGTCCATATATCTATATCACTACGTCTCACAGGAGAACCACACTCACTAGTGCTCAGCCACTAGGATCGCGTTCACCTTTGCTCATCCACATGCACATCCACACAATAGATCTTCTTTCCCACTACATTACACATGAGACTTATTTGGAGTTCATCATCTCAACTCTTTACTCAGAGGAGGCTAATACATCGTCTGCATCTATGTCTCACAACGATGCACCTAGCTCATGGGAATTCACATGTTCACCTTGTGCTCAGCCATGGTCACATACAACTCAATAGATCTCCTTTCTCATTGCGATACATAGGAGAATCATCTGAAGTTATTCTTAACTCTCTGTAAGGAGGAGGCCATCAAGACATTCCAGCTCTGTCTCAGATAGGAACCATGCACCCAACTCATGGGCTCTCTCTCAAGTTGAATCAATCAGTCTATGCCCTGGAGGATGTCTCACGCAGCTGTAATCATCAACAATTAGTTCTCAACACCTTGATATTCCTATATGTATAGTTTTCCACAAGATATTTAAACTCTTTGAACTTAGCGAAAACCTTATATTTATTTCCTAGGAAATATAGCCATGTATTCTTGGGAAATCATCTATGAAGGAGACATAATACATGACAAAATACATCACTATGTATCAATTACAAAATCCCTTTTTTCCCTTGTAGCACCAGATGGGAATCTCACATGATTATGTTTTCCATGGATTCAATGTTCACAAAAATCGACTTCTAAAGAAAAATTAGGGAAACCTTTGACCATACCTTTGTTGTGCATAGATCGAAGCCCATTTTCTCCAATATGTCCCATCCTTTGGTGCCCTAACATGGTTGGGTATACTAGAGGAGGAATAGTCGAGTTCTTCGCAGTCGAGTTGACCTTTGTCGGGTCAACTTTAGGAACAACTAAATTCTTGCATCTATTCGAGTCGACACTCCCCAACAACTTGTACAAGGTTCCAATCTGAGCTCCTCTCATCAAGACCATTTCTCCTCTAACCATTTTGTATGAATCCTTCTCAAATATAGTCTGCACACTTGTATCACTTATTTTGATGACATATATTATATTTCTTTCCACACCTAAAGTATGTAGCAAACTTGGAAGGGTTCTAATCATCCCATCCTTTAGTATCAGTCAGAATCTACCTTGTACAATAATCATGGTTTTCAAGTCATCTACCAATAATACATCTCCTCCTTCATACTTCTCATATTCACATAACCATTCTCTATGACTTTTCATATGGAAAGATGCACATGATTCGATCAACCAAACATCATGATCTAACTGTGTATTGGTTGATGCCAAATAAATGTCCCCTCATTTGTCTAGAAAAGTCTTTCCTTTAGTCGATTGATTCTTATTATATCCATGAATATTCTTAGCAACCTTAAACTTGCAGTCACTTTTGTAATGCCTATATTTACTACACTTGCAACATCTTCTCATTGATTGAACCGAGGATTTAAATCTACCCCTCAACTTAGAATTTCTATAGAAGAAATTACCATTTTCTCTATCGATTGGTCGACCTCTCACTACTAATGCATATTTGGTCGATCCTTCCATGTTCTTCCACCTCATTTCCTATGGAAGTGGAGATGAAACCACATATTTAAGTGTTAATGTGGTTTAATTACTCCCAATAGACATGACTAAGCTATCCCATGAATCTGTAAAAGAACACAATAGATTGATACATGTATCCTCCTTAGTGATTTTAATATCCACAAACAATAATTGACATAACACAATATTGAATGCATTTAGGTGATAATTTGTTACTGACCTATCATCACTCATCCTCAGAAGGTACAATTTCTTCTGGAGAAACAACTTGTTTACCAAGGATTTTGATTGGTACAAGTTCCCCAACTTATCCCACAATTTATTCGCAGTGTCTTTGCCTAAGACATTCAACAATACCAAATCTATAATACAAAGTTGAAATCGTAGTCCTCACCTTCTTGTTGAGTTTATCCCAATATTTCTTTGGCATTCTTGTCAGTATTCTTCTGGGATCCACAACGAACCATTGTTCTCGATCTACAAGAATATATTCTATTTTTAGCTTCCACAACTTAAAATGTTGGCCATTAAAATTTTCAATCTCAATATTAGAAATACCTGTCATTATTTCAAGAACAAATCACTATCTTACAGTTCCCATTGGACCTAGGTTTAACTTACATCCAAGATTTGTTTAAACTTGGTCCCATACCAAATGTTAGAAACACTAAACCAAATAGAAGAAAGTAGACATAATTAAACTAGAAACTAATCAATGACAACCACACGTGGTATACAAAGGTTTACCTTGGAAACCCTTAATTGGTAAAACCAACATTCCTTGAGTGAATCCCGCTCCTCATTGTCTTATTAATTCAATGAATAAATAACTACATGACTAACCTTGGTCCACACCTAAGACACAATTAATCATCCTACTCTCTTTCTTTACCATAAGGACAACACTACAACCATTTGGCTTACATATTCATCACCAGTACCGGCTCACGACTCTCTCTACCAAGGCATAAGATTATCAAGATCGAGATTCTCTTTAGATGATAATACATAATGTACTATTTATAGGCATCTAAAACATGTAAAACCCCAATTCGTGGCACCCAAAATGGTTACAGATCCATGAAGATGATAAGTTGTGATCCTGCAAATATTGGGATTCTGTTACAGGTTTTGACCACTAGTCAAACTCTAGTCAGCTATGAGACCTCTACTTGGTTACCCTTTTGACCTTGAGTCGGATATTAGTCAACCATCCAGTCTACCTCCAATTGAGTCTTCTTTTCGATCGCCTGTCGACCATTCATCAACCATCGACTTGACTTAACCATCAATCAATCCATCCACTAGTTGATCATCCTCGATGAGCCAGTCAGTTAACTAAATTTATTCTACAAAGAATATAACATTCCCAACATGTATGTACCACACTTTGGTCATGGGCCCTTGGAGATGATTATGCACACAATTATCCAGATTCACATTTCTTGAGGCAGTCTCACTGATTCTGAGGAATATCACGTTTCTCGAGGCATTAGTCACACTCTTCAAGGAAAATACAAGTTATTTACATCCACATGGACATCCTCAACACTCACCATGTGAAAGATACTAGAACATCCCCCTATTTTGGAACCTTTTTCAAGTGTTTTTTCTCACTAAAGAGGGTCGAATTGACTTGGGGAACTTTATGATAGCCGTGGGGTTATTTTGAGCCCACTTGGATGATTTGGAGATGAATTATAATCATGTTTTGAAGAATTAATAGCCACAAATGGAGGATTCATACACTGCTAAATGCCTCTTGTTGACATTTGGAGAGCACATTTCACTTGTTTAAGGTGGACGTTGGGAATAAAGTGGACAAGGATTATTATTTTCCTCATTTCAAGGCTTCTCAAGTGTATTTTATATGGAACGTTGTGTTAGCGCTCTGTAAACTCGTTCAGTTGAGGAAACAAATGACATAGGCAACCTACAAACCAACTTAAAGGTCAGAAACTAGCCTTTTCGACCTAGAGAGGGATCTCTCTAAGACTTAGTCTATGTACGAGTTATGGATTTGAAACTGTCGGCTAGATTTAACAACTTTGTACAATATTTTTGGTTCTATTGGCAAGAGAACACGAGACCACGGTCCATGGAGTCAATTTCAAAAAATCAAAGAAACAAATGACTTGGTGACTAAACTTGAGAGGATAAATGATAAGTAGGCAATGGTCTTTCAGTTCAAAATTGTTGTGTATGGAAAGAGAAAAACACATGAAGCAACTCAGAGTACCACTGGAGATAAATTATGAGTTCACTTGGAAGAAACACAGTCATCTAAATGGAAAAATATACAGCACCGCGCAATGAATTCTATATTATAATAACGTTCTGAGTAGAAAAAATGTAGATATGAATATAAATAACACATGAAGTACGTACATAAAGAGATTTTACAATACATCAAACCTCTACCATTAGAATCTTTTCGTCAAATTTTCAAGACCTTTGCATTAAACTTCAATCGAGTTCAAAAAGCTACATTCAACAGTCACTGTCTACATTACTTTTCCAACCAACCTGACTTACATTGAAAAGATGAAATATATAGACAAGGGTGTGCCGCTCGGGCTACCCCACCCTCTAACTAATATCCCTAGAAATTAGGCTCTAAATATTCTCTGCTAGATGACCCTTCGTATGACACTTTACTAAAAATAGAAACTGACTGTACTCAAACGTACAATAACTGTCGTCTTTTCCATGACAATTTGGTCATCAACAATATTTCGTCGTTAAGGAGTTATGTGTCGATGCTTTTCCTTTGACAGGTTATCTGGACGATCAATTTCTCTGTCATACTCCTACCCCCATTGTAACAGCCTTGATTTCTGCCATGTGATCATTTGTTGGAGCGTGCATGTGGTGGGTAACCCCGAGCTGTCACAGGTGTTTCCAAGATGACAACACTAGTTAGGAGACAACGCCTTTATTCAAATTGTCGTGTGTCCAACATACACTTTCCCTTATTAATAGGTGGGCCTCCAGCATTGCACATCGTATACTTGTCATGCAGGTACCTGTCATAGTCCCTACTTCCGGACAGAAAACATGACATGGGGAGAAAAAATCCACGCCATGTTTGAAAAGAAAAAAAATGGAGTCAGACAATTATGCTTCTGGCCTCGCCTGCAGTTTTGATATCCGAAGAGTTCCCCTCAGAGACCAGTTGCGCCTTTTTATATTCATCACTCGTCTTTGCAAAATCGCATTCTCTTTCATCCTCTTCTACACACTGGCTAGAGCCACATGGAAGTTTTCCATGGCCACTCCACATTCCTTGAAGTGCTTTGCAATTCTCTCTTCTGACATCCTCTATGCTTCGTGCAGCTAGATGATTGTGTCTTGTGCTTCCCTGAGCTGCCTCTTGAGCCAAGTTGTGCTTCCCTCTCGGCCCTATGATGTTGATGCCTCGAGGGTCTTTTCTGCTAACTGCTTTCTCATCTCTTTGTTCTCCTGGTACAACTCAACAATGGCGAGTTGCGCTTGCTTTAGTTGTTGCGATGATTCACAAATATCCATGCCTTTAGTGTCTGGCCTTCTTTGTTTGCCGTAGGTTTCTCGACTTGGAATTTTGACGGGTTCCAACCAAATGGTGCACATGAGTAACTCTTCGGCAGCTGACTTTGCACACGGATCGCTCGGGGCTTGGGCCTCCCTAGTCTCTTTGTTCTTCCTTGGCTTGCCCCTCTTCTGGGGTATCAACTGTTGGGGGGATAGGTCTTCCAATGTCTTTCCTTCTTCTGCAACCCTTCCTATTTCCGCCTCTGAACGGTGAGATGTTACTTTTCCTGTGGGTAGAGGGGAATCTCCTTTTAGGTCCCTGGGGATGTCAGTTATGAGTAGAAATGAATCCCAGTTTTTTCCCAATTGTATAAAATCCTTAACTATCAAGAATTTGATTAGTTAGACATGAGATAGTTTATTCTTCGGCTGGTTTGCTTGAGCCCAGACGTTGTCTGCCATTTCTCGGAGGCTTCGGTGCAAGAAGAAAGGCATATTCAACGGTCTCCTTCCTGTGAAATGCATCAACAATATGATGTGATGTGGGTGTATTCGGTCATACCTTCCTTCACAAGTGAAATATTTCCTAATCTCCCTCATGAGCTTCTGAAAAGGCTCCTGTAGATATTGACTTGGAATGCCCGCTTCAAATTTCTCGTTTAAACAGTTTGGTTCGATAAATTGCTCGTAGCATAGAACATCCAAAGGCATGCCTTTAGACCACCTTTCACCACGCGAAGGGATCTTCGTTGCGGTTGACAGAGTTTACTCCATCACTTGGAATGTGTTTCCTACAATTACTGTGCGAAGCCCGTCGAAACTGAGCGCGAACTGTTCTACCAGTTTCACATTGAATCCTTGGATTTTCTTACAAAAGAACATGCATCCGACCTGTTCAAAAGATGCTCTGAATTTCGTATCTTCATTTACTAATGTCAAGCTTTGAGTTTTAGGACCCACATTTCTGCCACTTCGCACCCCTTTCCTTATGTTTTGGGGTGTTTCCATGGTGCAATGTGTGTTGGTTCCGCGCTCAGGGTGGATTTAGCATGAAACCAAAGCGGTAATATTGATTGACCCGAGTTTGTGACAAAACTGATGGAAATTGACATCCTCGCAGCGAGAAACTCAAGGCTCGCGGGAAAAATTACATACAGTGCATAAACTTGTCTGGTGAATAGAATACATGCAGAGCAATGAGCATTTATAACTAGATGAGCGAGAGATGGAATCATGACAGGGGACACTGAATCCATGGTGACTAGAGGTTTTGAAGAAGACCGAATATTTGCGCATCACATCCGCGTGACGGGTACACTTCGGAGTGTTTAAAGTACATATGATAAGAGATGCAGAGTATATGTGATATGAGCGTCGTGATTTCTCATCCTTTCTGACTTCATAATGAGTTGATGATGGTCATTGCATCTGCCGACAGGACTCCTATTTAAAAACTTTCCTCGACCTTTGGCACATGAAACCTCCTCTTCTAACAGGACCCGACTTTTTGGGAAAAGACCTTTACCACTTACACATGTTTTGATTTTGACGTCTCTTCCCTGTTATCCCCGATATATAGGGATAACTAGGAGATCATGTCTTGAGGCCCACATGATCCCAGACATGGAGTACGAGAGCGGATCGACTTGAGCATGGCCCTTGAGGGCCCATCTTTTCTTCTTCTCAGCCATACTTGTCCTGCCAGCAGTACCAGCCTCCATCACTACCGGCCTGGGCTTGCATCAGAAAGGACTCTTGCTCCATGAGGTAATTGGTCCGAGGTATCATGGTATGTATCATATTTGATCATTATAACCTTCTTATGTATGCATTGGGTCTCTTTCATTTCAGATGACTGCTTGGATCTTACACTAATCCACTTGACCACTGTTGGGGTAATTGATGGGGTAGCTTAGCAAGTTGGTATTCATGGGTCTTGGTTAGCCACCAAAGGGGGTTTGCAGAGCCATCATCCGCTCCCACCATATTATCACTCTTACATCTTAAAACCCCGCTCATCCATCCCATTCCCCTAGTCTAGC
>ML804035.1:114277-135101 GCA_009831015.1 Picea engelmannii
TTCATACATTGAATGCAAGTATAAATTTGTATTTATTGAAGGAGTAATATTATAACCTTTTGTCTTTAATTGCAATTATTGATTACTCTTATCATTGCTCATATATAATTAAAGATAGTCATTAATATTTGAAGTACTAACCATTGCAGCACATATTCTAGTTATTTGTCTTGTCTCGCAAACAGGTGCCATCCAGTGGAAGATCTCCTTTGACTATCTCTTTTTGGGTAGTAATCTGTGAAAGGGAATCACTTACCTTGATCCATTAAACCTTTAGCCTTTCAAGAAACCAGATTACATAGGGACGTCTCCCTTGGACTAGCCCTCCTAAATAGAAAGAGCTCCCCATTGAGGTGACAGTGGGTGGGGAAGCTCCTGTTACGCCGGTTTCAAGCCTTGACTCAAGCTCCTTAAACCTTTCCTACAAACCGTGCGATAACATTCCCTACTCCAAGGGCCAACCGGCCACTTGTTGACTTCAACCCATTCGTTGTTCGGTACCTGACCTCATAGACTTTGACACACAAACCATGACTCAACTAAAAATGACTCTAACTGAAAAAATGGGTGGCGCTAACATCTGCCTCCAACGGGGATGTTATCCTCCCAATGACGTGACAAAGAACAACAAACCAGGTGCCTAACCATTGGTCCTTATTTGACTTCCAAACTCTTAAACAATGGAAAAAAAAAACACATCCTAGACCTTTTTGACATAGTTACGACCAGACTCAACATAAACTTAGGGCCTTCACTCTGGGCTTCATTCTTCTGGTGACATATTGACTTGAAACACCTTCTTTGAAAACAAAAAATGAAACGACTATTTACAATGACATGAAAAACTAAACAAACCTTACTGGACCAAATAGTGCTTGAGGAACCTTCCATTTACAAGCCCTCTGCCATTGGACTCTCTGTTAAGCTCTTCTAGCATATATGTGTTGTTCCCGTGGTACGCACTGATTCTGAAAAGTCTCGTCCAAAGATGATAAAATTTTCCATGATTTCCCTTATCTTCGTTCCTCACGTCCCACTTTAGTATCAGATCATCCACCTGTAACTCCTCCTTCTTAGAGTGCTTGTCAAAATATGTCTTCATCCTGTCTTGGTGAAGTTGTGATCAGTTGTAAACCTTATCCCTCGTTTGTTGCACGTGAATCAACTGATTTATCCTTCTATGATCATCGTCTGGCTCGGCCTCTTGCTCTTGTAGCAACTTACTGACGGGATATCCCAGTGAGGTAGGGAAAACTACATCTGCGCCATATATGATTTGGAATGGCGACGTGGAGATGGACTTTTTGGTAGTGACTCTGTCAGCCCATAGCGCATAAATGAGTTTCTTATGCCAGGCCTTCTTGTTGTTTTGCAGGAGCCTTTTAATAATCATGGTTAAGCTTTTGTTGGATGATTCCGCTAATCCATTACCTTGTGGGTAATAAGACATAGAATGTCCCAGGGTTATATTGTAATCGTTACAAAACTTTTCCATTTTCTTGGACTTAAATGCGACTGTGTTTTCCGTGATGATCTTGATAGGGCACCCGAACCTAGACATGATGTTAGTCTCCATAAACTGAATGATGACCGTGTTGGTATCCTGCCTCATTGGAACTGCTTCGATCCATTTGGTGAAGTAATCCATAGCTGTAAGTATCCATTTGTTTTGCGCCGAGGATGGTGGATGAATATCTCCTATAAATTCTAGGCCCCATTGCATGAACGATGCTTAGACCAAGATTTGTTTCAGTGGCAGGGGTTGCATCATTCTGTTTCCATCAAATATCTGGCACTCGTGGCGATTGGAGACTTCTTTATATACATATACAAAAATGTTGGGCCATTAATAACCCTCCCTTAATATTTTATGCATGGTGATTTTCTAGTAGTGATGACCCCCACAGTCGCCTTTGTGGAATTCCCTGATAGCTCGTTCTGCATCATCTTCCAACAAAAAACTTAGCAATATCCCTCCCAGATCTTTCCAATACAGAGTGTTATCTAAGATGCAAAACTTAGCAGCCTTCATCTTTAAAAACCTGGCTTTGGTTTTATTTAACCCTGGAGGGGCTTGCAAATTTCTCAACACATGAATAACGTTTGTGTACCAAGGTGAATCGATGAATTTCTGAGACACCTGTGGGACCGCTTCTTCTGGAGGGTTCTCCGATAGGTCAGCAATGAAGTTTATTCCCAGAATGTCGCAGTTTGACTGCGATATCAGTTTTGCAAGCCCTTGACCCTTAATCAACTTTGTGGGCTTAATTTCGAGGTCGTATTCCAGCTTGACTGTGATCCATTTACCTCTCCTCCCCTTAGGGTCGGGCTGAGTCATGATGTCCCTCACTGTGTTGTTGGGCATGTAAGCAATAACGCAAGAATGTAGTATATAAGTCCTGAAATCCTTGAGGGATTTCACCAATGCGTATGCTTTATTTTCCATGATATCGTACCTCAGTGGGGAGTCTCTCAGCATCCTGTTGAAGTAGGTTATAGGCTTTTCAAATATCTGGTCGTCCTTCTGTAATAGTATACCAACGATGGTGTGCTCCGAGGCAAAAGAGAACAAGATAAAATCCTTTGTGAAGTCTGGGCTGGCCAATACGGGAGATTTGGTTAGTGCTACCTTGATGTATTCAAGCGATCTCATAGCTTTGGGGCTCCATTTGATCTCATTACCCTTTCTGAGCATGCTTGTGATATGCTTTATAATTTCATCTAGATTCAAGATGAACCTTCTCAAGAAATTCACCTTTCCCAGGAAGGACTGTACCTCCTTCTTGCTCCGAGGAGTGTTGATATTCAAAATTCCTTCTACCCTGTTGGGATCTATCTTTATACCTTCTTTTGAGATGACGTGCCCTAACAGTTTCCCTTCTTGGACTCCGAAATGTGATTTTCTCGGATTTAAAGATATGCTGAACTTTTTGCATTTCTAAAAGACCTTCTTTAGATGCTAAAGATGTTGTTCATCGGATTCAGAGTACATTGTAATGTCGTCCAGGTCGATCATGATAAAATTTTCCTTTTCCTTAGCAAATTCTATATTCATATCCCTCTGGAAAGTAGCTCCAACATTCATAAGACCGAACAACATCTTCGCATACATGAATGTACCCCATGGAATCGTGAAGGTTTTTTTTCCCCAGTCATCTGGGTGTACCATGATCTAATTGTAGCCTGAGAAACCGTCAAACATGGACATCTTTTGGGATCCGAATACCTTTTGCAGGATGTAGTCCATCTTAGGAAGCGGGTAGTTTTCCTTGAGGGATACTCTGTTTAAATTTCAAAAATCCATGCATAACCTTATTCTGTCGCTCTTCTTCCTTACAGGTACGAGGTTGGAAACCCATTTCAAAAATATTAAAGAAACAATAATTTTGGCTTTGAAAATTTTCTTTACCTCCTTTTCAATCAACGGAAATAGCAAGGGATTTATCCGTCTTAGATTTTTCTTGAAAGGATTTTGATCTTCTTTGAGGGGAATGACGTGCTGGATCACTCTAGTGTCGTAGACTTTCGAATCCTCATAACTCCAGGCAAAAACGTCAGGAAAATATTTCATGAGATTGATGTATCACTGCTTGATCTCTGAACCGAGCATATTTGACAATTTGATTATCCATGGATTCTCCTAGGTCCCGATGTTGCAATCCTCAACATCCTCATCATTCACAACGATCTTGGGATTTCTGGCCACATCGTTTTCTTCAAACAAATTTTCCAATGGAACCAATCCCTTGGGGATGATATTATTCTTTAGTTGCACTATGTCTCTTCCAACTATCTGGTTCTGAAAGGCATCATTGTTACCGCATGCAACTTCATTTTCATCTTCTTCGAAACAACACTCATCATCGATGTTCACATTAGAGAACTCGTCGCTCATTTGGAGAAATATCTCCACCTGTTTGTCATCCTCAAACACCTGCCAATACTTGATATTATCGGGTATCATCGGTCAATGTTTGACTTCGATCTCGTACTTTATTTTGGGAAAAATTGGAATTTTAAATATTGAAGCTGAGGTGGCCAAGGAATCCACAATTTGATTCTACCCCCTTGGGATCGCTGACAAATTGTACTCTGAGAATTCTTCGAGGAGGTCCAGCAATAGATTCATGTATGCTCTCATTCTGGGGTGCCTAGACTGGTATATACCCTTTACTTGATTTATGACGAGCTCGGAGTCTCCATGCACCGCTATCCTCTTTGCGCCCAACTCTTTCAACATTCTCAGACCCAAAATCAATGCCTCATACTCTGCTATGTTATTTGTACAGTCAAAGGTGAGTTTGTAAGAATAGATTTTTTAGCCTACCGTGGGAGGATTTATCCATGCATCGGCCCTTGCTCCTTCCTTGCTGACGACTCCATCGAAGCTCATGTTCTACATCTCGTTCTCCACATGGTTCCTTGGGTCTGTGCACTCTTATGTGTGTCATGCAGATTTATCCTCAACAGTCATGACAACCGTCGGCTCTTCCCCCCAAAGATCAGGTCATTGTAAAATATGGAGGAGCCAATCTCAATGTCGACGAAGTAGATAGGGTGGTTATTCGGCTCGGTCTTTCTACTCACCATGTATTTGAGAAGCACCTCTCTATACAACCATCTCTCTTGGCCGAAGACAGGAATGGTGGCATACGACATATCCATCTGCAGGGTTCCCTTCAATTTTGCGGCCCATGACCTAGACAAAAGCATGCCAAATTTAGGGGGTATATCGGCCACTACCATGCCCATAACCAAACTCTTAGAAGGGATTTGGGACAATGACACAACCGAATATTTGATCAGACCCAAGCATTTCACTTTCCTCAAGTCGAAGGAGAAAAGATCCTTATAAGGTCTAGTGATATCCAAACCTAACTCGTCCATGACCACTTTGGGCATTGTTGGGTATGTGTTATATTCTTTGCATGTGTGTGTGTGTGGTTGCGCCAGATAACTGCGTCTGACGATCCGTTTTTGCTATTTTTAGCGGATTTTGCTATTTTTAGCGGATTTTGCTATTTTTAGCTGATTTGTAAATTAATCCCGGATTAAGGGGTTAGGGTTTTGGTATCTACGGAATACCTAAAAACATTGTATATATTGTATGGCGAATGGTNTTGTATATATTGTATGGCGAATGGTGAAATTCGATATAATGAAAAAGAAAGGTTTTCCCGGTTGAGGATTTCCGGTAAAGATCTCTGTGTATTCTGTGTATGAGCCATTGATTAATTTTTGTATTGCTTAAGAATATATATATGCATTGCTTTACTTCGCAGGTTTAAAACTTACAGGCATGAGATTGTGTGACATGCATGAATCCAACATGGCCTTATGCAGAGTCATGTCATGGATCTTGAGGCTGACGTAGAAAGGGGGAATGGATCTTGAGTTTGACGTAGAAAGGGGGAACGCCCTCAGTATCGCTTGTTTCTTCGATGCGCGGACCAAACAAAATGGCAGGGTGATCATCCTGGACGTTCAGGGTGTCGAGAGTCTCTCCCATCTTTAACATTTTAATAATTTGATCACGATACTCTCCTTTCTTGATGAGCTCATTGAAAGGGATGAAGATTTTAATTTTGGCCATTTCATTCTCAAANGGGGGGGGGAATTTTTCTACCTCCTTGATGCTTGTCTCCCGGATTGTTTCTGGCGCTTTCCTTGGAACATCCTCCTTTGAATTTCCCTTTTCAGCTGCATCCTTGGCTGAGTTGTCTTTCTTTGGTCGGCTCATGGAAGGGATGTCCACTTGGGGTTCCCTTATTGGATTCATTTGTTTAGGTTCTGCAGACACCTTTCTACTCTTGAGGTTTTATTTCTTTAGGAACTGCATGATGGAATTTTGATAACCCTTCCTGAATTTCTCCATTTCCCAAGACAATGTGTCATCAGTCTCTAGCATAATATCATCATTTGCGCTCATGTATTGATCATATTCTCCCTTCTTCAAGAAAATGTGTGTGTCCTTGTTGTCACAACAATGCATTTGATCTTGGATCATCTTATCAAAATCTTCATCTGCGTAATTGTTTTGGAATGGGGGCCTTATTTGTTGGTCACCCTGGTCTCTCTGTTCCCTCTGCCTGATCTATGCGACCGGACCTTTTCTAAGGTTCTGATTTATGGGCTGGAGGTCATGTTGTTCTTGGGCGGCGGGCTTATTCCCCATGAACATTCTTTCCATCAGTTTCTCCATCGTCTTCATCATTAAGTTGAACTTGTCATCCGAGGGTCGAGAAGTCGATGGATGCGCATCTCCTTGGGGTTTCTTCCTGCCTCTATTGAATTTTTGTTTGATCTTTCTCGACGCCATCAGATTTACTTCGACTTCGATTGTGTCACTCATCATGTCGTCTAAATTAGCAGATCTTGTCTCCCTCAGAAGCAAGGAAAAAATGTTTTCAAAGGAGTCGGCGTATCGAAGTTGCGTAGCCCTGGGAGGTGGATGGAATTATGCGGGGATTGAGTTGTATACCCTCATGAAACGGGTCGAGAACTCTTGCACCGTCTCCTCTGGCACTCTCTTCATATTTTTTTACTGCATCAGTAATTGCAAAGGATTATTTTGTCTCCCCATCTAGAAATGAATGATGTTTCAAATGCGGTGAAGTTGGGGGTGCTTGCTGCTTGAAGGGCCTTAAACCACTTTCTAACCTCCCCTGAAAGAATCTGCGTGAACAACCTCATCTTCGCATCTTCATGATCCACCTCTTCTAGATCAAAAAAATCATTGAACAATTCCAAGTTCTTTTGGGCAGAGTTGTTTCCCTCGGCATCATACAGCTTGATCCTTTGGTTGTAGTTTTGGGGAAAATCATGCAGTTGGGATGGCAGAACAAGGGGGGGAAATCTAGCAGTCATTTCTCTAGGGGGTTTGGGATTTGCAGGATTTTATGAGCGTGGAATATGGAAACTTCCATGATTTTGTTTGGTATCAGAGATCGAAACCTCTACTCATCGAAGACTATGTCATCCAAGTTAGTTTATGATTTAGATCTGAACAAGGTTTGTTTGAACATGGTGTCAAAATCGAGGTCGTCAATGATTTATACACCATCCTTGGGTAAGGACAAGTTTATGTCGAGATAATAGAATGGTTCTGGCGCCTGCTCCCTTGCCCTGCGCAGAAGTTTCTCAGGATCACACACGGGCTCTACAGGGTTCAGGTCAGGATCGACTCTGGTATAAATTGTCTTCGGAGCCAGGATTTCTGAGTCACGCTACTCTGTGCTACTGGTCTCTTTTACTGGAGTCGCCAGGGTAGATGTTTCAACCAATGTAGATGTTTGGCCCATTGTTACCCTCATGGGTCAAAACTATATCTTTAGTCGTTCTCCCAGGGAAATTTTATTCAATTTCGTCCCCGACAACGACGCCAAAATGTTAGCGCTCTATAAACTCATTATGTTGAGGAAATGAATGACAGAGGCAACCTACAAACCAAATTTAGGGCCAGAAACTAACCTTTTCGACCTACAGAGGGATCTCTCTAAGACTTCGTCTCTATACGGGTTATGTCTTTGAAACTGTCGGCTAGATTTAACACCTTTGTACAATATTTCTGGTTCTATTGGCAAGAGAATGCGAGACCTTGGGCCATGGAGTCAATTTTAGAAAACAAGAAAAACAAATGACTTGGTGACTAAAATTGAGAGGATAAAGGCTAAGTAGGAAACGGTCTTTCAGTTCAAAATCGTTGTGTATGGTGAGAGAAAAACACATGAAGCAACTCAGAGCACCACTGGAGATGAATTATGAGTTCACTTAGAAGAAATACAGTCGTCTAAATGGAGGAATCTAGAGCACCGCGCAGTGAATTCTAGATTTGAATAACGTTCTGATTTAGAAAAAATATAGATATGAATATAAAGAACACATGAATCACGTACATAAAGAGAGTTTACGATACATCAAACCACTACCATTAGAATCTGTTCGTCAAAGTTTCAGGACCTTTGCATTAAACTTCAATCGAGTTCGAAAAGCTACATTCAACAGTCACTGTCTACATTACTTTGACAACCAACCTAGCTTACATTGAAAAGATGAAATATATAGACAAAGGTGCATTGCTCAGGCTACCCTACCCTCTAACTACTATCCCTAGAAATTAGGCTCTGACTATTCTCTACTAGATGACCCTTCATATGGAACTTTACTAAAAATAGAAACTAACAGTACTCAATCGTACAATAACTGACATCTTTTCCGTGACAATTCGCTCATCAGCAAGATTTTGTCGTTAAGGAGTGATGTCTCGATGCTTTTCCTTCGATGGGTTATCTGGATGATCAAGTGCTATGTCAGACTCCTACCCCCATTGTAACGGCCATGATTTTTTTCGTGCAGTCATTTGTTGGAGCGTGCATGTGGCGGGTAACCTTGGGTTGTCGTAGGTGTTTCCAAGATGACAACGTCAGTCAGGGGACAACGCCTTTCTTCAAACTGTGGTGTGTCCAACATACACTTGTCCTTGGTAATATGTGGTCCTCTATCATTGTGTATCATATACTTGTTGCACGGGTACCTGTCATAGTCCCTAATCCCGACAAGAAACATGACACAGGGAGAAAAAATCTGCGCCACGTTTGAGAAGACAAAAAACAGAGTCGGTCTCCTGCAAGAAGACAGGTGGATTCAACGGTCTCCTTCCTTTGAAATGCATCAACAATATGATGTGATGGGGGTGTACTCTGTCTGACCTTCCTTCACAGGTGAAATATTTCCTAATCGCCCTCAGGAGCCTCCGAAAAGGCTCCTGTAGATATCGACTTGGAATGTCTGCTTCAACTTTCTCATTTAAACCATATGGTTTGATAAATTCCTTGTAGCATAGCACATCCAAAGGCATGCCTTTATACCACCTTTCACCGCGTGAAGGGATCTCCATTGCGGCTGACAGAGTTTCCTCCATCACCTAGAATGTGTTTACTGCAATTACTGCACGGATCTCGTTGAAATTAAGCGCAGACTGTTCCGCCAGTTTTACGTTGAATCGTTGGATTTTCTTACAAAATAATGTGCATTTGACCTATTCAAAATATTCTCCGACATCCAGATTTTCATTTACTAATGTCAATCTTTGAGGTTTGGATCCCACATTTCTGCCGCTTTGTGCCCCTTTCCTTATGTTTTGGGTTGTTTCCATGGTGCAATGCGTGTTGGTTATGCACACGCGGTGGATTTAGCACGAACCCAAAGAGGTAATATTGATTGACACGGGTTTGTGACAGAACTGATGGCAATCGACTTCCTCGCAATGAGAAACTCAGGGCTCATGGGAAAAATTACACACAGTGCATAAACTTGGCTGATGAATAGAATACATGCAGAGCAATGGGAATTTATAACTGGACAAGAGAGAGATGGAATCATGATAGGGGACACTAAATCCATGGTGACTAGAGGTTTTGAAGAAGACCGAAGATTTGTGTAGCACATCCGCACGACGGGTACACTTCGGAGTGTGTAAAGTACATATGATAAGAGTTGCAGAGCATACGTGATACGAGCATCGTGATTTCTCATATTTTCTGACTTCATAATGAGCTAATGATGGTCATTGCATCTGCCGACGTGACTCCTATTTAAAAACTTGCCTCGACCTTTGTCACGTAAAACCTCCTCTTCTGACAGGACCTGACTTTTTGGGAAAATACCTTTACCACTTACACATGTTTTGATTCTGACGTCCCTTCTCGACTCCAAGGGCCAACCGACCACTTGCTGACTTCAACCCATTCATTGTTCGGTACCTGACCTCACATGCTTTGACAAATGGACCATGACTCGACTAAAAATGAATCTAACTGAAAAAAATGACGTCGCTAACACGTTGTACCCTAAATCCAAATTGTACCTCTTAGAAGAGTGACATCACCTCCTTTGTGAGGGTTTGAAGCATGTAAAGTATCATTTAATTATGTTTTGACATAGTCTCCAAGCTATCTGCATGACAATTCACTTTTGTTTTGATTCCTTAGCCTAAATTTAAGGAATAAATAATGGGAAGGAGTTGTGAAATTCATCTATAAATATAGGCCCTCCTCTCACTCCAAATTGTTGTGAATTGTTAGAGATCATTTGGAGCCATTAATAAAAGATATTTTACTTGGTGTTTCTTAGTGTCAATTATTGGAGCTCTTTATTTCTTGATGATTCTTCTTGGTATTTTTAAATACTATTTTGAATGTTCAATATTCTATTAAAACTAGCAAGATTGATCCATTGAGGAGTTGCACAACTACTTGAAAATAGGACATATCTCGTGTCTTGATTAGTTTTATACTCACTGGCAAGGGTTTTAAGTATTCTTTCAAGTCTTTTGTTGATCTTGTTGGTGGAGGTTATTCTCTTGAGGAAAACCTTATTATAGGGCCTTAGTTTTCATGGGTTGTCTTGATTAGACAAGGGAATACTAGCCTTGAGGCACCAGTCTCTCATTCTAATCCATAAACATTGAATAACCAATTCTTAAAGGGACATATTTATTAACCCCATAAGCCCTAAGTGGAGATAAGGCACTAAGTTTAACTCCTAACAACCAACCAAAAAACCATAAAAACACAAATATTTTCTTTCATGTCATATAAAATACAAAAAAATATAAAATATGTATCGTCAAAACAATTTATTTCATTGTCTAGCGCAAAGTTAATGGTTTATTTTCATTTTCTAGACATTTTTGTCCAAGGGTTTACAGTAAATTGTTGATCTTTAACCCTAATAGGGAAAAGTATCCACACACACTTATGCTTGAATGTTTTATATAACATTTTGAGGGTTGATTTAAGGTCTTTACTAATTCTGGAAATTAAATCACAAATGATAAAAATCAAAATTGGTGAAACCATAAAGCTAGGGTTTAACCCTAAAATGTGCATTTTAACCTTACCCTGGCTTATATTTCACTTGTGGATTGTTTATAAATGATATATAACACATTCTAATGGTGAAATTGATCTCCTAAGCGATTCATAGCTATTATGTTTCATTTTGGAGATTTTTGGTCAAACCCTAAGGGGATTCACCACATCTCTTTGCAAGTTTGAAACAATTGAATGGTTATTATTCATTTATATTTTCAAATGATCATTTTTGGGTTTTTTTTCATAGTTTATTGATTTCCCTAGCTAAAGTATCCAATATTTATCATTACAAGTGTTTTTAGGCACTCTTAGGGTGTTTTTCCTCACTCAAAATTTGTATTTACTGTGTTATTTATCATATATCAGATTCTGGAATTTGTGGATAGCAACAAGCTTATCCAATTTACAATATGTGATCAAGAGGTAACTGAGGTATATACTTTGTTCTTGGTTTATGTGATTAGATCTCACTCTTGTGCAGTAAAATGTGCGTGTTTCTTCATCATATTGTTGATTTATATTTCTGTTGTAGCATGTTTATTTCATATCTCAACACTTAATTAATTAGATCCTAACCTTCGTTATATTGTGGTATTTATTTCCCTAGTTCTTAGTTAAATATTCTTTAGGCATTTGGCTATTCCATTGGCACTGGTCTATCTAACCATATATTGAGGTGTGTGTTCTGGAAGTGACTTGTATTGTAAGATACCTCGAGGTATTGTACATGTTTGTTTTCATGGATTGGGATACCCCACATGGATTCAAAGAGTTTTCCTAAAGTAAAGGGGAAACAATGCCAAGGTGACAATGGTGTGTTTCTCGTATTGTGCTTATCCCCACTAGCACCTCCACAAACGTTGCTAGTTTGCGTAGTAACATTTTTAGGATCGTTGTCGGGGACGTCTTTGTTGGTCCGGTTCCTATCTCTTGACAACATTATCCCACTAGGTTATTAAGTTCTTGTATTTGTATATTGATGAGATTGTTGTTATTGCTAACTTGATTTGTATCAGCTGGCGACTATGCTCAAAGAAAATATAAAAAGGCACATTGCAAGAGGTAATTCCCATAAAAAAATATTAAAAGGTAACGTGCGACTGATTCGAAGCACAAATTTTGAATATGTTGTTGGATGTAGAGGTGAGCACATCCACCGATCATGAAGGCTCATTAAAGAAAGATAATCTTGGCAACTCCACCTTGGAATTTTATAAGGTATGATCAACTTTCATTTTATATTTATATATTTATAAGGAAAGAGAAATGGAATCACTCTCGTGGTTTATCCATTGTTTTGTCCTTCTTGACTTCTCAAATGTATTGGATCCTCTTCATGAGAGACCAAATGTGGATTTAGATGAAATTCCAAAGCTTCATGGGAATGGTGATTCAACCTCGGGCCATATTTCAACATTTCTTGAATTTTGTAAAGACAACAAATTCATTTGTGAATATGACATGATGAAACATTTTGCACTTGGTTTTGAACATGATGCAAAGTCTTGGTTTGAATCTATCAATAAGGGAGAAATTCCATCTTTTTCAGTGTTTCTAGAAGTATTTTGTAGACATTGGGGTTGTTATGAGCAGTGGATTCCCACTATCCAGCAACTTAAAACATTTTATGATGCACAAAAGCTAAAAAAAGAATGCCTTAGACCTCCTGATAAAGACGATGAAACTAGTCAAGAAGAGGCTCATCCCTCTCCTCCCTCCCATGAGCCATTGTTGCACAACATTTCAGAATTGGATAATGATGAGGAACAAGTACCACATGTCGAAGTGTTAGGTACCAAATCTATTATATTAGAAAAAAAGAGAAATACTATAGTGAATAACAACGAAACAATAATAGGAAACTAAAGTATTGCAGAGAATAACAATGGAACAACAAATTATATGGAACTACCGCACCAAAATAATACCTTTATTGATAGGAAACAATGTTCACTTGCCTCTTCGAAGGGGCAACCTCCAACAGAGTAGATCCCTATTACAATAATTCTCAAGACAATGACTTATCATACCTCCTACTCTTATTTATACTAATTGTGTCTTCTAAAGAACATTCTAGAGGAAGATCTTTCTAGAAACAAAAGCTTCTATTATGTTTTCTTTCATTGACTTGTTCTCATTTATTAAATAGGCCTTGTTAATTAATGTCGTCCTTTATTACATGGAAAATACATTATTCTACTTACGTGAGGGGTTAGGGAGGTTAGGTCCCTAAGATGCCCTCCCCCTTGAAGAAGAACCTTGTCCTCAAGGATTGAGATGAAGAAATTGTTGCAGAATGATGGTTGCATCCCATGTGACATCTTCTGGAGTTGTATATTTCCATTGTATTAACACTTCTTGGATGGTACACTAACAGAGACAACTCTTGCGTTGGTCCAAGACTGCTTGGGGTTGCAACCAAATGGAACCTTCTTCATCCAACTTAGGGAGATTGGCTTGGTTTTGACACTTAGTTCCAATCACCTTTAAGCATGAGAGATGAAAAATAGGATAGATATTAGAATGACTGGGCAGAGCTAACTGGTAGGACACTAGTCCCACTTGCTTGAGAACTGTAATAATAAGGACCATAAAATTTGGGAGCAATTTTCTGACAGTTTTCATATTTGAGTGAAGTCTACTTATAAGGTTGAAGTTCAAGAAACACCTAGTCCCCTTCAACAAATTTACGTTTGGAATGACCTTGATCTTCTTGTTTCTTCATGTGATTTTGAGCCATGACCAAATTTTATTTGAGGGCATGGAGAATAGCCTCTCGGATTGTTTTCAACCTCCTGAACCTTCAAAACATCGGGCATGTATGAGAGAACCGACGCTGGATTTTTTCTGTATACTGCTTCAAAAGGCATCATGTGAGTAGTTGTATGGTAAGATTTGGTGTACCACCATTCAGCTAGGGGTAACCACTAAGCCCACTAATTTTTCCTTTCATATGCAAAACACCTCAAATAGTTTTCCAAACACTTGTTGACAACTTCAGTTTGGCCATCAGTTTGGGGATGATAGGTTGTGTTGAGATGCAATTGGGTTCCCAATATCCTGAACAATTATTGCCAAAAAATTTTGGTGAAAGTGAGATCTCACTCATAGACAATAGAATGAGGCATGCCATGAAGCTTGAAGATATTATCCATGAAAATTTGAGCCACTATGGATGCGGTGAATGGGTGTTGAAGAGAACAAAAATGAGCATATTTGGAAAGATGATCAATTGCCACCATGATGAATAAATTATTGTATGATTTAGGTAATTCAACACTGAAATCCATATAAATATCCCTCCAAATAGCGGGTGAAATCGGAAGCAGTTATAGTGTGCTCATTGCTTTGATTATTTCTCCCTTGTTGCATTGACAGACATCACATTCAGCTACAAAGGTACGGACATCCTATTCCATACCATCCCAGAAAAAAAGAACATTTGACCATTTCATAGGTTTTGGTAAACCTTGAATGCCCAGTTGTGGGTGAAACATGAAGCTTAGAAAGCGCCATGGATTTAAATTGTGATTGTTTGCTTAAATACGCACAATTTTTTTTAGCGAAGCTCGTCATTGTGCCAAGATTACCCTAGAGAAGCTGGAGAATTGTTTGGTAATTGTTGGATCAAACGATAAATTTTGAGATCTTGTAGCCATTTCTGGAGAACAGCTTGGAGAAAATATGGTACAATGAAGGAGAGGGAAAAGATAGACCCTTCATCTTCATATTTCCTAGAAAGAGTATCAACAACCACATTTTATTTTCCTTTATTGTAAATGATCTCATAATCATATCCAAATAGCTTGGTCACCCATTGTTTTTGCTCCAAGGATGAAAGTCTTTTCTCCATAAAACACTTGAGGCTTTGATGATCAGTTTTAATTCATAAGCACTGCCCCAATAGATAAGGGCACCATAGATCCACGACATGAAAAATAGCCAACATTTCCTTTTCACGGATTGATTGGCCCAAATGTCACTCCAAAATCTGTTTTCTAGTGAAGGCCAAAGGTCAACCATCTTGCATGAGGACTACTCCAATTTCTTTCCCTGAGGCATCACATTCCAAGACAAAAGTCTTTGTCAATTTAGGAAGGGTCAAGACAGGAGTTGTGCACAGTCACTTTCAAGGCTTGGAAGGATTGATCAAAAGTTGGATTCCAAGTGAAAGCATTATTTTTAAGGAGAGTAGTGAGAGGTGCTGCAATTTTTCCATAATTCTTAACAAAGTTGTGATAATAGCCCATTAAACCTAGAAAACCATGCAATCTCTTGAGATTTTTGGGGCGAGGCCAATCCTGCGTAGCTTAAATTTTCTTAGGATCCACTGACACCATCCTTTCCAACAATATGACCCAAGTAATCCACTTCTGAGGCTCCAAAGACACATATAGATTGTTTGAGGAAAATTTGGTGTTGAGAGAGTAATAGGAGAACTTGATCCACATGGATGAGATGGGTTGTCCAGGTTTTACTATAGATGAGAATGTCATCAAATAAAACTAAGACAAAATGATGAAGAAAAGGATGAAAGACATAATTCGTGAGACTTTGGAAAGTGGAGGGAGAATTACATGGGCCAAAGGTCATTAACAAGAACTCATAGTGACCCTCATGAGTTTGAAATGTAGTATTCGAAATGTATTCATTTTTCATACATATTTGGTGGTAGCCAGAACAAATATCATGTTTAGTATAGTATTGGGCACCACTTAATTTATCCAAGAGATCATCAATGATAGGGATGAGAAATTTGTCTTTGATGGTGATTTTGTTGAGGGTGCGAAAGTTGGGACACATGCGCCAAGTGACTTATTTCTTAAGTACCACGACCACATGAGAAGAATAGGGGTTGGTACTAGGATGGATAACACCCACAGTGAGAAATTCTTGAACAATTTTATCAATTTCATTCTACTGGGAAAAGGGATGACGATAAGATCGAACATTGAAGGGAGACTTCCTGGGACAAGAGGAATGGAGTGATCATGAACACCACGGGAAGGGGGAATTCCATGGGGAGCGAAAAAAAAAACTTGATGTTTGGAGATGATACATTGGAGGCCAAGATGCACAGAGGGTGTTTCAATTTCTTTAATGGAATGGAGTTGGGAAATAATTCCTGAATGAACTTTTTTAAGGATCTTTTCCATTTGATGGGAACTGATTATCTCACGGGAGCCTGGTGTTATTCCTTGGGACTTATATTGTTGTCCATTTTGGTGGAATTGCATGGTTAATTCCTTAAAATCCATGAGAATGGAGCCAAGAGTCTGTAACCATTCCACACCAAGAACAATGTCACAACCACCCATGTCGATAGCAAACATATGAGATTTCATGTGGCACTAACCAATTTGGAGACACACATTTTTACAACTCCCCCCACATTTTGTGGAACCTCCATTGGAAATCATGATTTGAAAGGTGTTGAATACACAAATATAACAATTGGTTTCATGGGAAATGCGACGATGAATAAAATTATGGGTGTTGTCATTTTCAATTAGGATGGTGACCTTCTGATGCTTAATGAAACCAATTAGCTTGAGGGTTTGGGGAGGAGAGAAGCTAGTGAGAGAATTCAGTGAAACGACTGGTTCAACTTCAGGGGGGTCATAGGGCAGAGTAAGATTACTTGGCTTGGGTAACTCTTCCACAGGAGGGGCCTCGACCTCTTCTTTAGAAACATCCTCAGAGATGGACATAAAATGATTTTATTCCTTACACTTGTGCCCCATAAAATATTTGTCATCACAATTATAAAAAAGGCCCTTGAGTTGGCGTTCAATCATTTATTTCTGAGTCAATTTCTGGATCTTCAGTGGAGTGGGGGGAGGGGATGGAGTGGAGGGTTTAGGGTGGGAAATAAAGGAGTATTTTCTGGTTTAAGAAGAGACAACCTGTTGGGAATCCTTAGATATTTTAGTAGCTTCCACCCAACTCTAAGGAAAATCCATGAGGACATGGGCACGGATCTCATCCTTGAGGATATTAATAAATCATTCCAGAAAAAAAGCATCGTACATGCCCTCCATGAGGAAATTCAAGCGCTCAAAAGCAGGTATAAAGTCTTCCATTGTGCCAAATTGTTTCAACTTGGTCAAATGGTCTAAATGGTGGGTGTCACTGTCAAAGCATTCATAAAGTTCTGAAACAAATTGTGTCCAAACCACATACCTTTGGAGAGATTTTTTTCTCCATTGCCACCATTTCCATCATTCAAGATTTAGAAGGAGAACACCATACCAAAGTTTGGCCAACTCATCAGTAATGTCATGCAAAGAGAAATGGTGTTCCATTTGAGTGACCCGACTTTTGGGATCTGATCCATCAAATTTGTTCATCTCCACTCTAGGGAGATGCAGGTCCCACTGAAAGTGGTTGGAAGGAAAGGATGTGGAATGGTAGGATTCATTGCCTTTAGGGTGATAAGGTGTGTTAGAAGATACAGGATATTGGGCGTGCTTAAACAATGTGATCAAATTTTTCATTGTGTCTTGGGATTGCTTACACATGGATCTCAATTGGGTTATGGATGTGGGTATTGTTTTGAGTGGAGCAAGACGGGTATTGATGCTAGCAATATTGGAAGTAAGGGAAAAAAATATCAGTCTTGGTTTTCTCATGAGATTTTTCCAGGGCAGTGAGGCCATATTCCTAGTCTTGGTTGCAGGTGTGGGCCATTGACATGGGAAAGGGGGCGGGTGGGTCTGCACAGAAAGGGGTTACTGGGTAATGGTACCATGATTATTAGTGGAAAGAGAGGAAGTCAATGGGATAGGTACCAAATAAGGGTGCCTGGAAGGGATCGAGTCCACTGGAAAAGAAAGGCTTAAAAATTATAGGTATCACTGCGATGAGGGCAAAGAGAGGAATCCAATGGGATAGGTCTCAAATGGTGCAGGCAGGACCCATAATTTGTTTTTACTCCCGCGGAGTTATACTCCGATCTGAATAGTACTACAATGACGAAATGCCCAAATTCTTAATAGGAAGAAATTTGTAGTAATTTGGCAACATGAATGCAAGAGGCAAGGTTGCACAACAATATATATTGTTTGTTCCTTTTTCGTTTTGTTTCCTTCCCAAGGGTTAGAGTTCAGGGTTTCTATAGAAAAGGGTTTTCCCTATGCTATATCTCTCTGATATACTTGCAGGGTTGAACAATAGTACTCGTCCCAATATCTCAGGGCACCAACTAAGGAGGCTAGAACATACCCTTAGTCGTAATAATCGATTACCCAGGTACTAGAGAGTATATTCCCAATGATGTTCTCGGTGGCACTATAGCAGTCAGGTGGCCGATCGGTTGATCTATGGAGGGTTTCAAGATACATAGGCCAGTTCGTATATAGGTGTTGTCTGATGCGCTACCACTTGAAGGGGTACCAATAGGGGTTACAAGGGTGTCCAACTATGTGATCTTAAAAGCCTCTTGTATTTTCTGCATGTATGCTTCCCCGACCACAAAATTACACATTGAACGACGTATCATTGTAGTTTTAAGATGTTGAAATACGTCTCTACCCTAAAGAATTTTAACCCACAATTCTTGTCAAGGAAAGTGCTCTGATACCACTTGTTAGGTACCAAATATATTATAATATAAAAAAAGAAAAATACTGCAGTGAATAACAACAAAACAACAATAGGAAAATGAAATATTGTAGAGAATAACAACGGAACATCAAATTATATGAAACCACCGCACCAAAATAATACCTTTATTTATAGGAAACAACATTCACTTTCCTCTTCGAGGGGGAAACCTCCAGTAGAGCAGAGCTCCATTACAATAATTCTCAACACAAGGACTTATCATGCCTCCTACTCTTATTTATACTAATTCTATATTCTAAAAAACATTCTAGAGGAAGATATTTCTAAAAGTGAAAACTTCTATTAGGTCTTCTTACATTGACTTGTTCTCATTTATTAAATATGCCTTATTAACTAATGTTGGCATTTATTACATGGAAAATATATTGTTCTACCTACGTGAGGGGCTAGAGAGGTTAGGTCCCTAACATGAAGATGTCAAGGAAATTTATGATGTGATTAACATAGACGATCTTGCTGAAGAAAATCCCAAAGAAGCACCTTGTTGTTCTCTTGAAGATGATGGGTTCATTGAAGATTTCGTTGCAATTCCTCATGAAGACAATGATGAGGAAGATTTTTCTCACTCTTCCATTGGAAATCAAGAAACATTTGAAGATAAAGTGTGTTAAAAGAACCTTTATGACAAAAGCATCCAAGTATATGTCAACTCTCTTCCACCTGAAAGCAAGAGTTCGATAGGCTATACTCATATTCAAGACTTTGAGTTTCATGATACATGTTTTAGCAACTTGGAAGAGGAAATACTAATGAGGGAACCCTTTTTGGATGAATAAAATGACGACAAAGAGATTGAGAATATTGATTCTCTTTTCAGTATTGAAAGACATAAATGGGATATAATTTTTATGGGGTTTCCATTTATGATATATATGGTGATGTTTATGAAGGTAAAATTGTAAATTTGTGGTCTTATGGACGAACAAACATAGTCATTGAATGTAAATATAACTTCATTATGAAATAACAACCATGTCACCCACCAATGAGGCTCATTTGCGGGTACAGGAAATGTTTTTTCATGGTCAGATAGCAACGTAAATTTCTCATCCATGGAAGTCCTCAACTCATGACTTACATTCAGGAAAATCCATCTGATGGTAATGGTTTTGAACTTGAAATTTTTGGTAGACAACAACATTTTCAATCTTAGGATTATTACAAGAATTTTTAGTTCCACATACATGTGCAGCCAACCATCAGTCATGGATTTACATATTTTTTCAGATATGGTGGGTTTTCTCATGTTTCATCCATATATGAGATCAAGAACGGTAAGGAGGGAAAAATATCCATGTAGGTTTCTATTGCAATTGCATCCAAAGTCCTCATTCTTAATGGTTTGATGAGTAACAATGATAGTTTTATGTATTCTTATGTCAAGAAGGACACTACATCAACCTTATCCACCTTTGGATTGAAGAAGCTTGCAACAGTACGGGTAAACCTTGACATGATTTCATTCTTATTTCACATAATCATGATCCTACTTCATGTTTTGGCCAAAGAAAGTTAAAGGAGATGCCAACATCTTCTTATTCGATCCTCAATGTGTCATTATTTTGGTTTGTGACCAAGCACAAAGGTAAATTTCAAGGTATTGATAAACTTGTTAAATGGTTGCATTAGATTTACAATTTTACTTAGAATTTTATGTTTAATATATTAGAGTAGGTTAGAATGAATAAACTCTTTAGCATGAGCATTAGATTAACTTGTGTGTTTCATTTTATTGATTGTTATTTTTTTGTTCTTATTTGAATAAAGAAAATGATGCTTGCATTGTATGAAATTATATAAAGGTTGGTGTTATGCGCTTCATTCATTTCATTTCATGCGTGGATTTACTTTTATCTCAACAAAGGGATAAGGCACTCGTGGCTTTATCCTCCCTTGCATTTAATATCCATTTTGTGAGAATGTTTTAGGTCTATAGGTTTTTGGAGATTCTAGATTTTTCATGCACTCTCGAAATGAGCACATGTCCCCAAGTTGGAGTTATTTGTTACACTTCAGATTCTCTACACTGTACCCTACATTTTCACGAAATGTGACCACTCTTATGAACACAAAGTATGTTGATTTCTTTGTATGTGGTCGTGATGGGATGATTTCATGCACATGTGTTGGTTAGTAGTTCCCCAGATCCCCTTAGGTGGATAGTCATGGCATGTCCTTTTAGTCCCCATTCTCAGGGTGCTTGGTTTTATTGCTCTGGACGACTATCCCTTGGAGGTGGTAACTCCCTTCAAGTTGGGCATTTGTGTCTTGGATAGGTATGTGGGAATTTTGAGGTGGATCTACTAGGATACATGATTTATGGG
>ML804036.1:18088-49014 GCA_009831015.1 Picea engelmannii
ATTGTGCATGGTTAATATTTCTAGATCTTGTTATTTTCGCTGCATTGTAATAGTTGATATTTTCAGTGTATAGTTAATCTATGATAACTATGGCATGAAAGGAAATTTTAAATTGAAATTATAAAACAATAACTATCAGATCTGAGAATTAGAAAATTCAACAATTCAAGGTTCTCCATAGATGGTTTCCCACCGATGCTTCCCACTTCATGCTCAACTCACTCTTATTTTATGATCATGATTCCCTACACATGTGATGAACATTTGTTCATTGCTTCATATTAAGTTTTAATGCCTAATTTATTTGACATGAAAGTAGTGGGTTGAGTCAGATAATGGATCATGATGCTTTGAATTTATACCTTTTGCCTTGTTTCACCTTGGTGGTCATCGTCATATCCTATTCAAGTGTTGCCAATATTGGGAAAAGTTGTAATATTGAGGTCCTTGATAGGGGTAACTTGTCCATTTCCCAATCCATACATAACATGATCCATCTTTCCATTTTTTTATCCCTTCTTTTGGGTTGGTTGTCATATGTCACCCATATAATTTCATGCCTCATAATCCCATGAGAGGAAGGAGCTAGAGTGCTTGAGGTTGATGCAACTTGATATAATAAAAAAGAAGAAAGAAAAAACAAGTGTTATACTCAAAATGCAAAGAAAAAAAATAAAAATAAAATAAAATTCAAGAACCAAGAAAGTTAAAGCATGTGCATTGCCCCCTCACTAAGAGGCCATCACCGCAAGTATTACATAATGAATGCATAACTAAAAAAGAACTTAACAAATGAAAATCAAAAGCCAAAAAAGGTTAAATTAATGAAGAAAAATACAAATAGAGGTTTAGAAAGACATAGTGCCGAGAAAAGGGAAATTCATTGCCTAAACACTCTCTCATACAAAGGCACTCTTGAGGATGAATACCATATGTAACTTTACATGACTATGCCACCACCCATGAAGTAAGACCCGTACCATACCATATGTCATTAAAAATACTCCTTGATGGGTTTATTGGGAAATACTCATTTTCATGGGTATTAACACACCTGATAGGGGTTAATGATGATCCTCCCATACCTAAACTTGGAAAATTGTATAAATTTATGAGCCAGTGTGAAGTTTGAAGACAATTCTTAATGTGATCTACATAATGGATTTTGCATTTGACATTATTCACTTTCTATGTTACATTGACTTGTGTACATACCCTGGATTGATGATCACATTTAGGCACTTGAAGCCTCTCCTTGGACAATGTACTTTTCATGGACATGATGTGGAACTTAGCCTTGATTCTTTTGGAGAATGTTGGGGTGATACTTGCACATTTTATGGAGGTTGTCCCACCTTTTTGACAGGTACTTCCACTTCTTTTATAGGAATTTAGGCATGATGATGACACTACACCTTTGTTGAGACGTCCTAGAACCCTCTTAGAAATGATGTAGCACCTTTTGATGGGATGTTGCACCTTTTTGAGGTGATGTGACACTTTGAGGATGAAACTTTGCATCGTTTGGAGGGAATCTTTCACTTTTGGATCACCTACACATGATTAATGAGTGAGACGTCCACCATAGTAGATCACATGTGCCACACATGTGATGTTGATAATGTGCATTTAGTCTTATGAGAATTTTTATCGTACAAGTTGTAGTTTGGGAAAATCTCAACCAACAAAATGGCAACATCTTTGAGAACACGTACCCATGGTCACCTTAGGCAAGTATTCCCGTCACTTTAGAGATGATATAATCACCTCAAGGGGGGAATCTCTATGACCCTAGGGGGGAATAAGATGGAAAGTGATATGAATGAATGGAAACCCCTATAGGTCAATTTAATAGATTTAATAAGGCTTAAGAGTGAGTCTTGGGAAAGGTTTAAGGTTTCTAAGACCTTGCGTACTTGCTGAGAGTGTTTGTACCTACCCGAGACAAAAGAACAACCAATTGTGAAAAGTATATTTTAGGTGGACAAGTGAGTTAATATTGGTGTCCCTAATAGAACCAGTAAAAAAATATGTAGATCAGCAATGGAATCAAGTAACTACTGCAAATTAAACCACTTGAAGCATCAAAGATTAGTTGAGTTATGAAGCATAAAACATGTAGATAAATTCTCAACACTTTAACACAACTTTAATGGTATTTAGATGGATGTAAAGATAAGTTTTCAGAGTATATTTATGACAACCAAGTGGTTGTATAATTGTTTTTCTACAACACAAAATTTTACCCCAATAAATCATCCAAAAGATTGCACAACAATAGCTAACATCAAGTATATTAATAGTATCAATTTTCCAACTAATTCCAACGGTAAAAAAAGTGAGAAATTGAGCTTGAAAAAGAGAGTTTGATGCAAACCTAATGGATATATCATAAATTTGTAACAACAATAAGAAACACTTAACCAATTGAACCTAGGGGTGTAAGCCCTTTTACTCCCTAAGATTTGTGAAACAAACAAAGGTGAAATCAGAGGGTATATGTCCTTGTAGTTCTCCAAGGAACCTTGCAGTTAATGACATTTCACAAGAAAATAAATGAAATCTTGGGGAGGGTGTATGCCCTTATACTCCTCCAGGGGCTTATCCACTAACAATTATGGAAGAAGTAAGAATTTTAAGACAATAAATGCATAATTTCTTTACCAATTCCAAATAGATGCAAAATCAAACCCTAAATGACCAAGAATATTCCATCTACAAGCATGAGAAAAGGATCCAAGTGTAGCACACCACTTTATTCCATCAATAGAAAGAGAAAACCATAACAAAATGCACAAGAGATATGAATTTCTCCAAGAATAGCAAAAATTTCAGCTAAGTATCCTTCTCCACAAGGGAGAGCTATGTTTAAATGAGATACAAGTGATCTCTATTTATACCCAAAGTATTAAAAATATTTTATCCACAAATTTTTAGGGTAAACCACAAGATAGGGGTCAACATCCCTAATATTTCCCCTTTACACAAATAAAATTAAACAATTCAACTAAAATTTAAATTCATAAGGAAAACCCTAAAAATAAGATGATGACACCCCTTTGGGGGAAGTATTGACACCTTGAGAAAGTCGTTGGAGAAGAAAATGGAGGTAGTTGGGGCTACTTGAGCCTCCTCATCATGTTCTAGGGTCAATCCATGGCTCCTTTGGTTAAAACATGCCAAGTGATAATGTGCAATAACTCCATCACCACCAAACCCCCTCAAGCATGACATCAACCCTCCAAAAGTGACGTTTTGCCTCTCCTAGGAAAGTCGTTTGGGTACTAGGGGATAGGTCAGGTCATTCATGATGTATTCTAGGCATCCAAAGGAAATTCATCGTGATCCAACATGTGGCCCATGTTGAGCACTCAACACACCCTAAAAAATCCTTTGTCAAATTTTTACTTTTTTGGGTACCACTTGATCTCATGCACTGTCTGATTCGATTTCATTTTGAGAAATGTTTTGTCTTTTCTTATTTTCATGAATCGCATCACCTATTCAGGTTTTCTTGAACTTATGAAACCCCATGACTAAAAATACCTTAACACATGAATAAATAATCAAAAACCAAACACTTCACCCAACGTGCTCAGGTTCAACATCAGAAGTAATTCAAAAAAAATAACCACTCGAAAAACCTCAGTCGCTGAGCGTCAATCTCCATCGGCATCGAAAAAATGAATTTTTGGTTTGCGTTAAGTTTTTCTCATAAATGTATCACTAATAGCTGATTCCCCTTCGACATCGGTAAAAGATGGGGGCGACAAACGTTAACGAAGAATGAAAATATATCGCTAATAGCCGATGCCCGACACGCTTTATCGGAATCGGGGAAAACCCAGGAAGATCACAACAAACAATTTTTCCACGATAAAATTTATCCCTGATCGTCGATGCTCGATGTGTTTTCGGCATCGAGACTTTTTCAAGGGAGTCGATCCAAAAACTTCTTTGATAGGTTTATCGCCAATCGTCGATCCTGGACACTTTTTCGGCATCAACAAGCTAAGGTTTGTTTTAGAACGAATAACTTAAGGAAAGTCTCGACTCCGATTAATACATGAGAATTAATTCAATGGCATTCAACGCCACGTGTCTTTACCAGGTAAGAGGATCGTACGGTCTAGTTCTATCCCGAGTCATTCTTGGTTCCCTAGGTCTGGGTCACACCTCCGAGTCATCTTTGCCACATCATCATTGTATGGTAAGATCGATTGGCGTCGTATCTTTTTGCAGGAAGATATCAACGGAAAATGTTTGTAGCACAACCTTGATCCCCGATCCATCCACTGAAAGAGTGACATGACAAAACGTTTTAGCATTAGATACGATAGGATTTTGAGAATTCAAGGAGATAATTAATACCCGAGACTGCATTAGTTGCTACCTCATTCGCCAATCAAAACAATCGTTTAAAATCACTGATAGACCACATCACCACCTGCGCCTTCGTCATTAACCCACGATGAATTTAAGTTCTAAAGATTCAACGACAGATTTATTGAAAATTCACTCATAACCCGAATTGAATGGTTGATGCAACACAGTAAGATCTTTCATGTTTAAAATCTCTTAATCCATTGTGAACGAAATCATTCTGCGCGTAAGAGAATTCCAGAGCGTCTGAAGGAGAAAGATGAGCAACTCGAAGGCTGTAGCGACTCCGCGATTATCAAAATAACCAGGTTTTAACAAGCTTCATAGGTATGTATTCGAGTGTGTAAATTTTACATGGCATAATTTATGTTTGTTTATCCAGTTTTTCACAGTCTTTGAAATTATGCTTAAGTTGCAGGAACAATGCCACCGAGAAATCCAACCACCAGATGCTCGTCGAGAGCACCAAAGCTAAAATAACCAGAGATGGGCAAAGGTTCTTCTCCAAGAACCGTGAGGCAATTGGAGTATGTCCCTAGGTCGGAGCCTATCGTCATGACAACAAAAAATAAGGTTTTCATCCAGCTTCTGTCCTTTGGTGATACAAAGACAAGCATCGGGTCCAAGATGGTGCTAACACAGTGGGGAGATATCTTTAACAAGATCAACTGAGAGGAATACCCAGAATATGTCCCACACAGTGATCCAGACACAAGGGCACTTGACGACTAGGTGTTCTCGACCATCCGATGATCGTATCTACATATGGTGGCAAGAAAAACCCCCATTTTTCCCTGCATAGAAGTCTTGAAGTGGCTCATCGACCACACTAACACACATAAATTTTTAATCAATGATGACAATGGTGGGTGTGTCAGAGTGTTCCTCCCGATAGAAGTTCAGAAATACTACAAACTTAGAGACCCTGAGGAGCGGCTAAACACAGACTTTGTGGTGAAAATCTATGAATGCCACTACACCAGCCAAGTGATGGCCTCATGGTGGAGGGAGGACAATAAGTTTACCAACCAGAGCACTGGATGGTATGGGACAATTAACCTAAGGAATCCATATGTTTATTTTATGGATCTCATCTACCGATTGTACGGAGAGAAAGATTGCTCCAAGTTTTCATAGGCATGGATGCCTTTGGCATACACAGTTGCGATCATCGGGTGCAACTTCAACTGGAGAGAAATAATCTCCAAGCAACTGGGCATCTGTGTGCAACAGGCCTAGGCGCCGAAGGAAGGGGAAGCACCAACTTTTTACATGGCTTCATACCTCCTCGATGTCATGTGTGCCATAAACGTCTTTGTTGGCATAAATCTGAGCTAGCATGTTGCAGAGCTCTCGGTCCACGTCTACTTCAATGTGTTATGGGAAAACATGTATAATAAATCTTACTCCCTCATCTGCGATGAATTCATCTCCCAAATTTATTTTATTCTTTTTAAGAAGGAATGCCCAAGGTTATTGGCGACAACCAAGAAGATGATATCCAAGGTAGGACATTGGTATTTGGACGAGTGCGCCAACTACATCAGGATGTTCGAGGCCACCAGAGCACCACATCTCATACCAGCTCATGTCCCAGACCGACTTGTCATAAGAGGAATATGTTATCAAACCATCTTCCAGGGCTACAATGCCACCTTGGTCAAGGAAAATAAACAAGCTTTCATACCCTATGGTTTCCATGTAGGGTTCTACTTGGTAAAGGATACCACTCAAGCCAAACAAGAACGACCGAGCCAAATCGAATTCAGATTCTCGACGGGTCGATTCCACAAGCACGATCCAAATGGCATGGTCCTGCAACATGCTTCACGGGTGTCGTCTTTTTGGTCGTATGCTCACGACAAGTTCGAATACGAAGTCTTCACAAAGAACACCCAAGATGAGGACAAGGTGGTGCAAAGGATGGTCGACCTGAAATTGACCAGGTTCAAGGCTATGAGCATGGATGAATATGCAGCAACAATAGAGCAGTCGGCTCAAGAGGCCCTTAGAGCCAGGGAAGAAATCAGACCGGCAGAGGCAACAGAGGTGCAGAACATGAGGCTATCTATGACACCAGAGGCACAAGAAAGGGGATTTATCCGAATGGAATAGGCACATCTAGTAATTGATCAGTTGCAGAATGACCCGGACATCGTGGAAACGACAAGGGTCCCTGACGACAACCCAATCGAAAGTCGGGTAGGTCCAAGTGACCCAAAACCAATACAAATTGAAGATATCATCGGGTTGGATAACCCTGAAGTTTCAATGCCACATATCGGATCACTAGGGGACGTTTCATCTCATCCAAAGATAGCGAGGACATCAAGGAGAGAAAATGCACCAAACCCCCTCCACGACTTAATAACGATCTATGATGATGAGGAGATTTCAGAGGTTTCCCTGATGACTTCAGTGCATATCACAGAGGGAAAGGAACCCGAGAAGGCATCTTCCCCAGCTCTCGATGCTCAAATTCAAAGCCTTCCACAAAGTGACCAGGAGGTCGAAAGTGTCTTAGACACTGAGCTACTCATTGTACCAGGGACCCAAGTGGACAGCCCGAAGGAAAAGCTAGGGTCAGGCGAACAAGAAGAAGAAGTTTCACAATAGGAAATCGGTATCTCAACAGCCAATTATCAAGTAAGTACTGAGATTTCCCCTGATGCTTAAATTTTAGCCGATACTTTACCTCCCGATGAGCAACAACCAGAGGCCAAACTTTCAGAACACACGGAAGAGGTTCAAGAACCCAATCTTGAACAAATATATATCATCGGGAGCCTGAAAAACATGCTTACCTAGGGAGAGAAGAAAATTCCCGAACCCATGGATGAGGTCCCTGATATACAAGCCATCTATTATGATCAAAAGAGGAAAGCCATCATGAAAAGAACCATCAAGAAGAGGAGTCTTACTCTAGATCGCTCCATCCTCATCACCACAGAGGAGAAATTGATTAGCACAGAGCATGACAAGACGTATGAGCTTATCAACGTAGGGAGAACAATCACATATTCCACCCTGGATATAGCGAGGAAGGATGAAGAGGAGTTGGCCGCTGCATTGAAGGAGTTGGAGAATCTACACCATAATTTTGGCGAAATATTATGAGGTCTCCATAAAGGCCACGATGTTCCTGAGAAGCGAATTCTAGGAGGCCTACAGTAAATTTACGAATGAGCGGCATCTTTTCACTGCATGGATAGCCGATTTCCAAGAAGACACCCTCATGGCACTGATAACATGCACGGATATGGAAATATGGTATGAGAAAGCACACCAAGAAGTGGAAAGGATCGATACATCAGTGCGGTTCAATATGGTCGAGACGTCGAAGAGCACGACATCCAGGTACTAAGGGATAGCAACATCGACCGCATAAAGAAATCGGTCGAATACTGGGTGAAAATGGCCCAAGAACCTCATCAGGAAATCTAAGAGAAATGGGCCAAGTGCGAAAAGAGTTGGACCAAGATCAACTAGGCGATGAGAGACATCGACCTTCCAAAATTTGGCACGCCCGATGACTTTGTCGACTTGCATGACATAGTCAAATTACATGCCAAACAAGACTCATTGTGGGCTACAGAGATAGCAAAGGTGGAAAACATGGCACCAGGACAAGTGGAGCAGTTCATGGAACACCCGATCAAGGCTCAGACAGTGTTGCAATAGTTAAGTGCTAGAATAGTCAAGTATCGAGCACATGCAGTGGAGATAAAGGAGATCCTTTCGACCCCAATGGACCAACATAGATTCCCGTATGCCAACACATGTGAGGATCTCTTCATCAAATGGTCGAAGTACGAGAAGAGTCATCCACTCAAGTGAAACCATTTGATGACTCTTAGAAGACTGAGTGATGAAAGCACCATGTGGTGATGTTTTGTTTTACTTAGCTTGCACTTTTGATAGTTATTTTTAGTTAATAATATGTTAGAAATAAGGATATCGACTTGTAAGAAGAGGTCGATGGTTTTTGCAAAGACCCTCATTTTTGGATTTGTAAAGAACTATTGCATAGCTACCTTAATTGAGAATTCATGTTTAGGACCAGAGACAAGCTTGTGTTTTTTCATCAAAAGCGTGTGTGATTGGATTTGAAGAAGAATTGTTTCTTATTTTTATCTCATGTATGGATGTTGTAACAAGTAAGAGCCTATGAATCTGTTGATAAGTCATCTGATTCAATATTTTTATAGTTCTTGTCTTTAATGATGAAAAGTAGATCGTTCTGTTAATGCGTGATCAATGATTAGAGCTAAAGAAACTATTTTTTTTGCCATCGTTTATTGCATGTATGTCTTTTTCTAATAATCGTATCTCAGTCAACAATTTGAACACTAGCAGGTTAATGCATTAGTACTAGGCTTGTTGTAGGTGTAAGAATCATTGTCTGCATGCTTGAGTATGAGGGTTATCCCGAGCTCAACCTTCTTCAGTATTTAAGTCCTTTCCCCTTTGTTACCCAGTTGGTTTATACTAGCATTTATCTTGTATCAGTCCCACCTATAAGAAAAAATACAAAAAAAGAACATTCAAACTGAAGGAAGATATTTCACAAGAAGACATCCTGTCAATCACTACATAAATCCCATCGATTAATTGGTCGTATCGCTAGATCTAGAGAACCATTCCATAATTAAATGTTGCAAAGTCTAATTGGGACTCGGTGGTAGGTTTGGTTCCTAATGTTGAGTTAAAGGGATTTAGGACCCCTCAACATAATTGGCGCTAGAAGGAGGGCTTGAAGAATGAATGACTGACAATATTTTTGACATAATATTTCACACAACCTATAGATTCAAAACATCCCACATGCATGGCTAGTCATTCACAAGACATCCCACACACATTGAGTACTCCTGAAATGATTAACTCACCCCAACAAGAGGAAGAACATATATTCCCTGAAATACCTTACGCTCTTCCTCACAAGGAGTTGAACCAATTCAAAAGAATCACTAGAGATTACGCCCAACAAATCAAATCACTTCCCTTAGCTCTGTTACTTCCTCATAGAAAACAAGTAAGAAGACCAGTGGTCGACACCCCCGACCATGTTTTCGTTCACACAGTAGAATACCTGATAGATTTATCCCTCGCCAAAATCAAACATCCTCTTAATCTAATGCCTGAAACACCAACCGATAACTGCTCCAAGCCTGACGTCTTTTTCGACGAGGAAGGGTTTAACTCAGAACACTCAATTTTGGGGTCGAACGACATGGAATATAACAATGATAATAATGAAGAAAGGGGAAACCCACCTCAAAATAATCAACCTTGGTTGGCCAGAGATTCTCTGGCCATCCTCGGTCGAGTACATAACCTTTCCCGACATCCAGAAAATTTACTCCCTGAATTTGATCATGAAACCTCAGGATTGCCTGAAGACCATATCAAAAAATTCATACTAGCTATCAGACTGATGAATGTCCAACATGAATACGTAGTGTGTAGGATTTTCCCCTATACTTTTGATAATTTAGAATCCACGTGGTATTTTAACTTACTTGTAGGGTCCATAACTAGTTGGACGAAGTTTCAAAAGGATTTCCTAGATAAATTTGCAGAAGAAACCACTACAGGAGATTTGATGGTCAAGTTGTTCGCTGCCACCATGAGTTATAAGGAGAAGGTTAAATACTTTAATCAATGGTTCACCACTATCCTAAAAAAATTTCAACCCAAATATAAACCCACTCGGGAGTTGCAAATCGAAGTATACGCTAATTCTCTCCTAGCTTTCTATTTTCATGTTTGTGAAGAGGTTTGCTAAAGCAACCTTAGCTGAAAATTTTGAAGAATCCAAAACAATAGAATTCCAAATGAAGGGATGTAAAGAAGGACATGTCTCATTAGTTAAGAAGGAATTTCAAGCTCCCCCCAAGAGAGGACTCATGTTGACTAGACCCCCAAGGAAACAAACAGAACAAGGTCCCGAAAAGGGAAGTGGAGACATAGAAGACCTACAATGCATGGTTAAGAAGATGTCAAATGAAATCATAGACATGAAAAGAAGTGCAGGGGAAGGAAACCAAGGCCAGAGGCCCTATCAACCTTTTTTTAAAAGAAATCCACCATTCAAAGAAATTGAACCTCCCCCAACCAACTTAAACATCGACCTGGGAAATGTAACATCCGACTCTTTTTGTACCTATCACCAAGAGAAACACTCTGAAAGAGACTGCCCACAATGGGTGCATGCCATGAATTTGATGGCCAACCGGTTCCTAGATGAGGTTTCCCTAACCGAACAATCAAGCGAATCAGTTATGAATATTGTTGATCATGAAGAAGTTGATCCACCAGAAGAAACAACCATGCTTATATGGGACCCTGACCTACCAATGCCTTCCGATGACCTATTTGAGGTTCAAGAACCACCATCATAGGTCTTGGTTGTGCAAACATGAAGTAGGGGTCAACTTGTCTCAAACGACCTTACTACGACCCAAAATTTGGGAGGAAAACCAACTCCTGATCACCCAAAAGAACCTTTTGTCGCCCGAAGAAATCCTATAAACATCCACACACGAGAAATGCCCAAGCTAGACTACAACATAGTAGAAGATTTGAAAAAGTTGAAGGCAAATATATCAGACACGAACATGTGTAGAATCCCTCAACAAAAGTACTTTTTGTTACAAGCATTGAAGTCAGTAGGAAATCCTACAACGAGCACTGATCAAGGAGAAAATCCATCCCTCTCAGATCTAAGAAATAAACCAACTGTGAACGCTTGCTCTGAATATAAGAAGGGAAAGTCTTTTGTTCCGCCATTCCTTTTGACATTTGAAGTCTTCAACAAGAACCTCCATAACTTTTTGGTTGACTCATGAGCTACCTCTAATGTTATGCCATTGTCTATTTGCAAGAAATTAAACATAGCCCCTCTCAAAAGTGATAAACATGTGATACAACTGGACATAACCCAGGTGATGGTTATGGGAGAGCTCAAAGATGTAATGATCAGAATGGCGACACACCCTAAATTTGTTCAAGTAATTGAAATCATTGTAGTAGATATCCCAGAAGCTTATGGATTGCTACTGAGCCGAGATTGGTTCGAGAAGTTAAATGGATACTTAAGTACAGATTGGGCTCACCTTTGGCTTCTATTAAAGGGACACACGAATATGATTATAATCGATAGGGAAAGAAATATAAAAAATATTGTCACCGAACTAGAAACCCTTAACGAACCCTCATCGACATATTTACCCACACTAGGCAATTATTCTTGTAACTTCGATTTCGGGAATTTCTCTCCCCTCTCATCTGATGTTCCTCTTACTCAAAACTCCGAAATAATTTTTCAACAGAATTTTCCAACGACGAAAGAGGAAAGCCTCTTCTGTCAGGAACTGGTGTTAGAAACCACATAACATATAGGAGGACAGGAGAAAAGTGATAAAAAAAAGGAAGATGATGGTTTTTTCCCCAAAATTTGGACCTTATTCTTTGATGGATCTAAATCGCAAGAAGGGTCAGGGGCAGGGTGCATCCTCATTGATCCAAAAGGTAAATGAAACTTCCTGTTCTGTAGACTAGAATTTGAATAAACAAACAACACCACCAATTATGAAGCTCTAGTACAAGGCCTAAATAAAGCTATAGACTTAAATGTTAAATAATTGAAGGTTTTCGGAAATTCTGAAATCATTGTTAGACAAGTAATGAACACTATACATTGCAACTCTCCCCACCTGAGGAATTACCAACATGAAGTGCACAGGCTAATAGGACATTTTGAAGCCTTCAACATTACAATGATCCCCAGAACAAAGAACACTCTTGTTGATTCTCTGGCCACTGTTTCTTCAAGGCTATCACCTCTAGAAAACTATGAAGCCTCTTGGTTCACTGTGGAGATACTCTACAAACCATCAGTGCCCAAAAATATTTCTAATTGGAAGGTCTTTGAAGGAGATGAGAAGATCATAAACTTTTTGACCAATCGGGATTATTTTAAAGACTTGGCTATTGACAATGAAGTATTTCAGGAGAAATTAGCACAAACCGATCCTCATACAGATCAACCGACCAACAAACCAAGGTCTCACACGATACCGAAATGGGTAGCCAATTTAGAAAACCTTTTTGACTTAAGGGAAAGATTCAAAGGGTCAACAAACACAAATACGGGGAGTTCCTGTCCCATGTACAAAACTATAAATCTAGGAACCTCGAAAAACCCCAAGAATATAAATCTCGACAAGGCAATATCTAAAGAGGAAATGAATGCATATCTCAAAATTTTCAGACAATATCAAGATGTTTTTGCATGGTCCTACCGAGATCTGAAAACTTATGATACTCGTATAATTCAAAACACTATCCCATTAAATCCTGAAGTGAAACCCTTCCAACAGAATCTCTGAAAGTACCACCCATCCCTGGAGCCTCTCATGTGTCAGGAGTTAAAAAAATTACTAGATGCTAAGATTATCTTCCAGGTTAGACACTCTGCATGGGTAGAAAATTTGGTTCCTATGAGGAAAAAGTCTGGGGAGATCCGCTTATGTGTAGATTTCAGAAACCTCAACGAAGCTTCAGAAAATGACAACTACCCAGTCCCACCAATAGAGCAACTCTTGTAGACCGTGTCTGGCTCTGAGATTTTCTCCCTGTTGGATGATTTTTTGGGTTACAACCAAGTTCTAGTTTTAGAGGAAGACCATTTGAAGACTACCTTCCAAACCAAGTGGGGAACCTTCTCTTATAAACATATGCCCTTTGGGTTAATCAATCCAGGGGAAACCTTCCAGAGGGCCATGGACGTAGTGTTTTGGGGACTAATCAACAAGTGTGTAGTAGTCTATTTGGACGACGTGACTGTGTATTCAAATAACAAAGAAGATCACATCCAACACTTAACCCAAATTTTTGAAAGGTGTAGGAAATATGATATATCCTTAAACCCTAAGAAAAATATTTTTGGTGTCGAGGAAGGTAAATTTCTAGGTCATATTATATCTCAAGCAGGAATTCGCATAGACCCAGAATGGATTAGGGCTATAGCTCAACTTCCATTACCCCACAACAAAAATGCTATGCAATCCTTCTTTGGGAAAATCAATTTTGTGAGGAAATTCACCCCCAATTTCGTTGAAACTATCAAACCCTTACAAAAAATGATCTGAAAAGATGCTGAATTTAAGTGGGATGATGAACGAAAGAGTGCTTTCAACAATATTAAGGCTGCAATATCTCAAGCCCCAGTGTTGCGAAGTCCCGATTTTAGCAAATATTTATTCCTCTATACTTTTGCCTCCGACCAATCGTTAGTTGCGGTATTGACTCAGAAGGATGATGATAACAACGAGGCCCCGGTATCATTCATGAGCACTAATCTCCAAGGGGCCGAACTAAATTACCCTGATATAGACAAACATACTTATGCAATATACAAGGCAGTGAAACACTTCAGCTCTTACATTCTAAAGAACCATACCAAATTCATCGTGCCTCACCTTGCAGTCCGATCCCTATTCACTGAACAGGAGATGGGGGAAAGAAGAGGAAACTGGATGGAATTAGTCCAAGAATTTGATCTAGATATAAAACCTGTTAAATTGGTTAAGGGACAAGGATTATGCAAACTAACAGTTGAAGCCCAGGACCAAGTAAACGAAGACTCTGGATGGGAGAATGAATTGGCATTATGGTGTGGTGAAGATTCATACATCTCCGCAGGGAAAGAGTCTTGGTATGAGAAACTGACTTATCTCCTGCATCATGGGACTTGCCCAAAAAACCTAAATCCTAGGGAAAGGAGATCCCTCGGGCTAAAATCAACAAAATATTGCCTCATAAATTCGGTGCTCTTCTGTGTTAATTATGATGGGGTACTTTTAATATGTCTCGAACGTGAAGATGAAAACAAGGTTCTGAAGGAGCTCCATGATGGTCCTGCAGGTGGGAATTTCACAGGAATCACCACTGCTCACAAAATACTGAGAGTTGGCTATTATTGGCCTACTCTGTTCAGGAATGCTCACACATACGCTAGAAATTGTAGAACTTGACAAATAAGCACGGAGAGGGAAAAGAGAGCAGTTGTCCCACTCCAACTTGTGGTCGTTTCTAGGCCACTTGAGCAATGGGGGTTAGATATCATAGGAGAAATTACACCAAGTTCTTTAAAACAACATAGATACATACTGACTACCACAGACTATTTCATGAAATGGGAAGAGGCTATCCCTCTGACTCATGTAAACGAAAAGGTGGTGATCCAATTCATAGAACAACATTTGATAACAAGGTTCATTATTCCTTCCATCCTTGTTTTTTATAATGTCTCTTACTTTTCTTCCACCCTATTAACAGAGTTTTCTCTAGATAAAGGAATCATAATCAGATACTCTGCAAACTATTATCCACAGAGGAACAGAGTGGCAAAATCAACTAATAAGAACCTAGTGAGGATATTAAAGAAGACAATCACAGACAACCAAAGGAATTGGCACAGTTCACTCCACAATGCCTTATGGGATGATAGGGTAACATCGAAGGAAGCTATAGGAAATTCCCCATACTTTCTGGTATATGGACAGGAAGCCATTCTCCCGAATGGGCTATATCTTCCATCTCTTCAACTTGCTCAGGATTCTAGAGGACAACCCTCATCAATTATACAACAAATAATTGATACCCTTCTCATGCTAGAAGAAGAGAGGGAGAAAACAAAATCAAAGTTCATAGCTCATCAATAGATAGTTAAAAGGTGGTTTGATAAGCATAAGGCCAAAGAGAAGGATTTTGAAGTAGGAGACTTAGTCCTAAAATGGGACAAATCAAATGAGCCGAAGGGAAAACATTCTAAGTTTCAGAATCTATGGCTCAGACCTTTTCAGGTAGCCGATAAAATTGGGGTAGGCACATATCGGTTGCAGAATCTGAGGGGGGAATCTGACGCCCTCTCGGTGAATGGACAAGCCCTAAAACAATATTTTCATTAAAAAGAAAATATGTGTGTATGTGTTTTTATGATGTTTTGTTTTGAGGTAGGTTGATCACAGAGTCCATTTTTGTTTTTTTGTTTCTTGTTATAGCACTTCTCTGCTTTTTAAGTTTGTTTTTAACAAGACATTGGTTGACCTTAATTCATGCATATGACAAACTCTGTTCCTAACTCATTTCTTACATAAAACACAAGAAGCACTAGGATACCTGCGGTTGTTTTAAAGGGTTTTCTATCTAACCTGTCCAGATGAACAACCTTGGAAAAGTGATGAAGTGTATGCCTGGTGGTTTGGTAAAACCTTAAGGGAAAGGTGGTAAGATAGAAAGGACTACATGTACGTCAAGACAGAGCTAGCAAAAGATTCACCTTAACCGTCTCATTTTGCAAATAACAGATGTCCTCCTCTCCCACTCACTCAGGGCATTCTACCGAAACAAAATCAACTATATCAAATGAGTGCACAATAGGAGAGGGTCTGCAGATAACTCAGTCGGGGCTATGGACACTTGCGGGCAGTGAAGCAAGGTCTGTGACGTCGGGGTGACTCCGTCGGGGTTATGGACGCTCGCTGCCAGCGGAGCAACTCCGTAGAAAATGAATGATGATAACTAAAGGGCCTGGTGCCAGTGAATGATTTACTCAACTCTTTTCAAAGGGGGCATGATTCAAGTTTATAGGAAACAAAGGTGGAATAAAGGTTGAAAACCCCACAGGCAGGCCCAGATGCACCAACCATGGAATTTCAAATTCAAGGATAAAAGAGGCTTTGCTAAAAAACCAGTTAACTTCTTAACAATATTTTTCCTCAGCTGAGCCTGAGGTAGGAACATAGATTCTTATTTCACCTAGTAAGTTTCCATTTGTTGAGCACTCAACACACCCTAAAAAAGCCTTTGTCAAATTTTTACTTTTTTGGGTACCACTTGATCTTCTCCACTCTCTGATTCGATTTCATTTTGGGAAATTTTTTGTCTTTTCTTATTTTCATGACTCTCATCACCTATTCAGGTTTTCTTGAACTTATGAAACCCCATGACTAAAAACACCTTAACAGATGAATAAAGAATCGACAACGCGCTTAGGTTCGATATCGGAAGGAATTCAAAGAAGAAAAAAGAACCACTCGAAAAACCTCAGTCGTTGAGCGTCGATCTCTAATGACATCAAAAAAAGGAAGTTTTGGTTTGCGTTAATTTTTTCACATAAAGATATCGCCGATAGTCGATTTCCCTTCAACATCGGTAAAAGATTGGGGGGATAGACATTCACGAAGAATGAAAAGATATCGTTGATAGCCAATGCCTGACATGCTTTCTCGGAATCGAGGAAAACCCAAGAAGATCACAACAAAAAAATTGACCACGATAAAAGTTATCCCCGATCGCTGATCCCCAATGCGCTTTCGGCATCGAGACTTTTTCAAGGGAGCTGATCTAAAAAGTTCTTTGATAGGTTTATCGTTGATCGCCAATCCTGGACACTTTTTCGACATCGGAAAGATAAGGTTTGTTTTAGAACGAATAACTTAAGGAAAGTCTCGACTCTAATTAATACACATGAATTAAGTCACCAATCTTCAATGCCATGTGTCTTTACCAGGTAAGAGGATCGTACGGTCTAGTACTATCATGAGTCATTCTTGGTTCCCTAGGTTCGGTTCACACCTCTGAGTCAACTTTTCCACGTCAGCATTGTACGGTAAGATCGATTGGCGTCAGATATTTTTGCAGGAATATATCAATGAAAAACGTTCATAGCACAACCTCGATCCCCTATCCACCCACTGAAAGAGCGACAAGAGGGGGCATTTTAGCATTAGATACAATCAGATTTTGAGCATTTAAGAAGCTAATTAATACCCGAGCCTGCATTAGTTTCTACCTCATGCGCCAATCAAAACATCTGTTTAAAATAACTGATATACCACATCACCACCCATGCCTCTGTCGTCAACCCACGATGAATTTAAGTTCTAAATATTCAACGATAGATTTATTGAAAATTCACTTATAACCCGAATTGAATGGTTGATGCGACGCGGTAAGATTTAATTTCTTGTTTAAAATCTCTTGATCCATTGTGAATGAAATCATTCTGTGCGTAAGATAATTCCAGAGCGTCTGAAGGAGCAAGATGAGAAACTCAAAGGTTGTATCGACTTCGTGATTATCAAAACAACCATGTTTTAACAAGCTTCATAGGTATGTATCTAAGTCTGTAAATTTTACATGGCTATAATTTATATGTGTTTATTTGGTTTTTCACAGTCTCTGAAATTATGCTTAAGTTGCAGGAACAATGCCACCAAGAAATCCAAAGACCAGATGCTCATCGAGAGCACCAAAGCTAAAAGAACCAGAGACGGGCAAAGGTTCTTCTCCAGGAACCGCGAGGCAATTGGAGTTTGTCTCTTAGCCGGAGCCTATCGTCAAGAAAACAACAAAGAAGGTTTTCATCCAGCCTCCATCCTTTGGAAATACAGAGGCAAGCACCGAGTCTGAGATGGTCCTTCCACAGTGGGGATATATCTTTAACATGATCATCCAAGAGGAATACCCAGAATATGTCCCACACAGTGATTCGGACGTAAGGGCACTCGACAACCAGGTGTTCCCAAACATCCGACGATCATATATACATATGGTGGCAAGAAGAACCCCCATTTTTCCCTACATAGAAGTCCTGAAGTGGATCATCGACCACACTGACACACATAAATGTTTGATCAATGATGAAAATGGTGGGTGTGTCAGAGTGTTCCTTCCGGTAGAAGTTTAGAAATACTAAAAACTTAGAGACCCTGAGGAGTGGCTAAACACAGACTTCGTGGTGAAATTATATGAATTCCATGACACCAGCTGAGTGATGGCCTCATGGTGGAGGGAGGACAAGAGGTTTACCAACTGGAGCACTGGCTGGTATGGGACAGTTAACCTAAGGGAGCCATACATCTATTTGGTGGCTCTCATCTGCCGATTGTACAGAGAGAAAGATTGCTCCAGGTTTTCAGAGGCATGGATGCCTTTGGCATACATAGTTGCAATCGTTAGGTGCAACTTCAACTGGGGAGAAATAATATCCAAGCAACTGAGCATCTGTGTGCAGCAGGATCGGGCACCGAAGGAAGGGGAAGCACCAATTTTTTACATGGCTTCATACCTCCTCAATGTCATGTGCGCCAGAAACGTCTTTGTCGACATGAATCTGAGCTGGCATGTTGTAGAGATCCCATTCCACATCTACTTCAATGTGATATGGGAAAACAGGTATAAGAAATCTTACTCCCTCATCTGCGATGAATTCATCGCCCGAATTTATTTTATTCTTTTTAAGAAGGAATGCCTAAGGCTATCGACGACTGCCAAGAAGATGATATCCAAGGTAGGCCATTGGTATTTGGATGAGCGTGCCACCTACATTAGGGTGTTCGAGGCCACCAGAGAACCACATCTCCTACCAACTCATGTCCCAAACCCGCTTGTTGTAGGAGAAATATGTTATCAAACCATCTTGCAGGGATACAATGCCACCCTGGTCAAGGACAAGAAACATGATTTCATACCCTATGGTTTCCATGTAGGGTTCTACTTGGTAAAGGATACCGCTCAAGAAAAAAAAAAAAACTGAGCCAAATCGAATTCAGATTCTCGACAGGTCGATTCCACAAGCATGATCCAAAGGGCCTGGTCCTGCAACATGCTTCACAAGTGTCATCCTGTTGGCCATATTCTCATGACAAGTTTGAAGATGAAGTATTCACTAAGAATGCCCAAGACTGGGACAAGGTGCGGAAAAGAATGGACGACCTGAAAATGACTAGGTTCAAGGCCATGAGCATGGACGAATAGGTGGAAACAATAGAGCAGACAGATCAAGAGGCCCTTAGAGCCAGGGAATAAATTAGAGCGGCAGAGGCAACAGAGGTGTAGTACAAGAGACTTTTTATGACATCGTAGGCACAAGCAAGGGGATTTATCCTAATGGAACAGGCGCATCCAGTGATTGATTAGTTGTAGATTGACCCGGACCTCATGGAAATGACAAGGGTCCCTGCTGACAACCCAATCAAAATCCGGGTAGGTCCAAGTGACCTAGAACCAATACAAATTGAAGAGATCATCGGGTTGGATAACCCTGAAGTTTAAACGCCACAAGCTAGATCACTAGGGGACGTTTCATCTCATCCAAAGATAGTGAGGACATCAAGGAGAGCAAGTGCACCAAACCCCCTCCACAACTTAATAACGATCTATGATGATGAGGAGAGTTTGCAGGTTTCCCTGTTGACTCTGGTGCAGATCACAGAGGAAAAGGAACCCAATAAGGCATCTTCCCCAGCTCCCGATGCTCAAATTCAAAACCTTCCACAGAGTGACCAGGAGGTCGAAAGTGTCTTAGACACTGAGCTAGTCAATGTACTAGGGACCCAAGAGGACAACCCGAAGGACGAGCTAGGGTCGGGTGAACAAGAAGAAGAATTTCCACAGCAGGAAATCAGTATCTCAACAACTAATTATCAATTAAGTACTAAGTCTTCCCCTGATGCTTCAATTTCAGCCGATACTTTACCTCCCGATGAGCAACAACCAGAGGCTGAACTTTCGGAAGACACAAAAGAGGTTCAAGAACCCAATCTTGAACATATATACACCGTCAGGAGCCTAGGAAACATGCTTACCTGGGGAGAGAAACAAATCCCCGAACCCGTGGATGAGGTCGCTGATATACAAGACATCTCTTATGACTTAAAGAGGAAAGCCATCATGAAAATAACCACCAAGAAGAGGAGGCTTACTCTAGATCACTCCATCCTCATCACCACATAGGAGAAATTGATTAGCACAGAGCATGCCAAGACGTCTGAGCTTATCGACGCAGGGATGACAATCATAGATGCCACCCTCGATAGAGCATTGAAGGATGAAGAGGATTTGGCCATTGTGATGAAGGATTTGGAGCATCTACGCCATTTGGAGAAATATTATCGGGACTCCACACAAGCCACAGTGTTCCTGAGAAGCGAATTCCAGGAGGCCTACAGTAAATTTACGAATGAGTGACACCTTTTCACTGCAGGGATAGTCGATTTCCAAGAAGACACCCTCATGGCACTAGCAACGTGCAAGGATATGGAAATATGGTATGAGAAAGCACACCAAGCAGTGGAAAGGATCGACTACATCGGCGCGGTTCAACAGGGCCAAGATGTCGAAGAGAACGACATCTGGGTACTAAGGGATAGCAACATCGACCGCATAAAAAAGTCGGTCGAATACTGGGTGAAAATGGCCCAAGAACCTCATCAAGAAATCCAAGATAAATGGGTCGAGTGCGAAAAGAGATGGACCAATATCAATCAGGCGATGAGAGACATCTGCCTTCCAGAATTCGACACACCCGATGACTTTGTCGACTTGCATGACATAGTCAAATTACATGTTGAACAAGACTCATCGTGGGTTGCGAAGATAGAAAAGGTGGCGAACATGGCGCCAGGACAAGTGCAACAGTTCATGGAACACCCGATCAAGGCTCGAACAGTGTTGCAGCAGTTAAGTGCTAGAATAGTCAAGTATCAGGCACAGACAGTGGAGATAAATGAGATCCTTTTGGACCCAATGGACCAACACAGATTCTCGTATGCCAACATATGCGAGGATATCTTCGTCAAATGGTCTGAGTACGAGAAGAGTCATCCACTCAAGTGAAACCATTTTATGACTCTTAGAAAACTGAGCGATGAAAGCGCCATGTGGCGATGTTTTTTTTTACTTAGCTTTCACTTTTGATAGTTATTTTTAGTTAATAATATGTTATAAATAAGGAGATCGACCTGTAAGAAGAGGTAGATGGTTTTTGCAAAGACCCTCATTTTTCGATTTGTAAAGAACTATTTCGGAGCTACCTTAATTGAGAAGTCATGTTTAGGACCAGAGACAAGTTTGTGTTTTTTCATCAAAAGCGTGTGTGATTGGATCTGAATAAGAATTATTTCTGATTTTTATCTTATGTATGGATGTTGTAACGAGTAAGAGCCTCTGAATCTGTTGATAAGTTATTTGATTCAACATTTTTATAGTTCTTGTATTTAATGATGAAAAATAGATTGTTGTATTAATGTGTGATCAATGATTAGAGCAAAGGAAACTATTTGTCTTCCATCGTTTACTGCATGTATGTATTTTTCTAATAATCGTATCTCAATCAACAATTTGAACACCAACAGGTTAATGTATTAGTACTAGGCTTGTTGTCAGTGTAAGAATCGTTGTCTGCATGCTTGAGTATGAGGGTTATCTTGAGCTCAACCTTCTTCAGTAATTAATTCCTTTCCCCTTTGTTACCCAGTTGGTTTATACTAGAAAATATCTTGTATCGGTCCAACCTATAAGAAAAAATACAAAAATAGAACGTTTGAACTGAAGGAGGAGCTTTCACAAGAAGACATCCTGTTAATCACTACATAAATCCCATCTATTAATTGGCTGGATCGCAAGATATGGAGAACCATTCCACCATTAAACGATGCAGAATCTAATTGGGCCTTGATGGCGGGTTTGGTTCTTAATATTGAGTTAAAGGGATTTAGGACCCCTCAACAGGCCCTTGGCATCCAACCTGTGGTCTTCAAGCCCCATGGAATCCCAAGTTAGGTTTGTTCCTCCAAAATTGTCCAACAAAAAGGTCCTACAAAACAAAAGGGTACGCCCTCCAAATATCTCAAGTAAAAGATATCATGACAAGTGTAAACCACATCTAATAAGCAAGGCACCTAAGCATGTGCATCAAAACTACCTCATCAAATTAAACAAATTCTCAAATACCCTATACGATTGACCATGTTTAAGTATGGGAGGGGTGTCGTAAAAGTCCTATTGGGTAGGCCAAAACCCTCAAGTAGGGGATGCTCCCAATGATAGCCTTTCAAGGTTATGTAATGGGTGATGAGGTGGAAAGGGATTTATACTTCATAGGTCAATGAGTTTCATGACATGCAAGGGCTCATATTATCTCATTTATGGGTTCCTTTGTAGAGGGTGTGTGGCACCTTTGTTTGCGATGCAATTTTTCCAAGCCCATCTTTTTGTCATTCTTTATTTTTAGCTCTTTCTTTTTGTTTATATCTATTTCATGTATTAAGGAACAAGTTGAAGGCCATTTTCCTGGCTTGGTGTCAATATAACGACAATTTCATTCACAAATACCTCTTGGAAATGAGAAGTTTGGCTCGTGATGAGACTCCCATTCTCTTAGTTTTGTAACTGAGAATCACTACCATGGCCTGTTGACCAGATGATGGTAATTTCATACCACTAAATACCCATGGTAATTTGACTTGTGATGAGACCTCCCATCCTCCAACTAACCCCTTAAGCATTCACTGCCATTTATTTAGAATTTTATCTTTTTATCCGATAGCAATCCCTCTGGGCCTTCAACCCCTTCTTCCCATGAGAGGTACATTTCCTTCTTGGGTCACTAAAGTCAAAGGGACTAGAAGAGGGAAATACGATGGGACTGCAATGAGCGGAAAGTGGTAAGTATGGTTAGGAATGGTACGATAACCCCTTAAGGGACCCCTAGTCACAAACCTTCCCCAAAGGTTGGCCACTTACTAGGAAATTTATGACACTCACCAAGATGAAAAAAAATCAAAAGCATAATGTCCAAGCAGGTGTTATATAATCAAAAGAATCTTAAATACAACATGTTTAAATGCCTCAAATATTAGGGTGATTACCTGCCACAATACCTAACTTGTACCGCGTGGAGCAAGACTCATTTGCCTTCCAGAAGCTAGTTGGTGTGGTGGATGCGCTGAAAATGAATCAGAATGTGGTGATAGAGAAGGATTTTGTATGTGCAAGTGGACACTACTAGTCATGTGGTCTCTAGACACTCCATATCTTCAACCTGAGGGCCTCGAGACATCATCTCCTTAGTTATCCCACAAAATTGGGATAACATCTAGCTCTTACTTGGGGACATGTGCTCGTCGTAGAGTGCATGAGAACCGAAACATATATTGGTAGACTTGTGCCTACACTTAAACATGAAACCATAAAATTTGGGGTGGTTCTATCACCCTTTTTCCATATACATCAAAATCCAGAAATGAAAACTAATCTAGAAAAAAAAAATTAGCATTTTTTTCAAGTATTTCTAAACTAAGCATGAAATCAATATGCAAGTAAAGAAAAATGAAATATGGAATGCATCTAAAATAATATGAGAAATCAAGATGCAGATGCGAGGAAATAAATATGACCTACCTACTTACCTGGGGTCCTTGGGGCCCTAAATATTAGGTGATAGATGATTTACAGTGAAGTCATACAACTAGTGCAACCAATTGATCATCTCATCAAAGTATCTCCCCTTGTGCTTAATCATGTGAAACAAACAAGATAATTCCTGCACATAATGATCATGAGAATAAATAGATATATAATCAATCGTAAAATGAAACTCGTGGAGATGGGTTGGAGGGAGGACATCTTGTTGGAAAGGGAAACCATTAGTCTAATCATCTTTCCTGAAGGTGTAACCACAAGACTGATCAATCCATCTCTGAAGAGTGATACTATATGTAGATGATGTCTCATCTTCATCTCCATTACTATGATCACTGCTTCTTGAAGACCGAGAAGATATGAGAGATCCCAAAAATACCTCATGATTTCCCTGAGAAGAAAGGATGAGGTAAGGGACATGCTTAGGTCTGGAGAAGGAAAAATGTGGCCTCTTCATATGTGAATCCCTATAGAAATCCTCAATATGAAAATTCTTCCTATTTGTAGAGTGAGCCTTTGATTGCTCTAGGATATCCATGTCCTAGTGTTCATTTGAAAACAAGGATGAAGGTGGACGAAAATCCTCATTGAACAAGTCTGCATCCCCAAAAGGATATGCATCACAAGTCCTAAGGGATGACTGAAAATCACCTTGAAAATGTTGCAACCAATCATCCTCGAATAAATCTGTAATCATGACATCATTAGGCTACCAAACATATGAATCATATACGCATGAAAAGTATTCCTTTGAAGATGACAACTCGAACCCCTTTTCTTGAGGGCTACTCTCAATGTCGTAAATGGGGTCTCTATAAAAAATGAGACGACCAAAATCCCACCCATGTCTGCCAGTCTGTATGAAAGTGTCTATATATGCTCATCAACCATATCGAAGGGTTATTTCATAAGACCATCAGTGTGACTGAAAATGACCATCTCTTTGTCTTTATGTGTAGGAAGGATAGAGGCTAAGGCAATTTCAACTGGATCTTCAAACTCTTCATCATCGAAACTGATCGCTTCTTCAACATCAAGTGCAGGAGGAGAGCAAGGTTGGACAACCTCTCCTTCATCAAGCGAGATAAAAGATAGTGGTGCCTCAATATGTTGTGCTTTATCATAATTCTTCTTTCTTCTTATGGACACGCCCCTCCATCACCTCTTGATCACAAGAGGATTGATCCTTAGTGCATAGTGCTTTGTTCACTTTTATTTAAGAGGATCTATCGCATCCAATGTGTCATCCAATACTTCTTCACTTCTGAATTCATGAAATAAAGTATCATCAAGATCTTCGAAAGGATAACAACTCAATATGTTCTCTTCTTGATGTACATGAGGAACAGAGGCATGGATGTCTTCATCAAATGGAAGATCATAAATGAACACTTCATCTTCATCTAATGTCTCTTCCAGGTCTTCAAAATGAGAAAATTCATCGGGATCTTCTTGGTAACTTTTTTCATATGTCTGTTCTTCGAGCACTTCTTCATCTTAAAGGGCTAGTTATTTGGCAAGAAATAAATCTTTTATACGCTTATTCATTTCCTCAACAAGTTTATTAGCATCCTTTTCCTTTTCCATTTGTAGAAGTTCCCTCTTTGAGGCATAACAAGTTTTGGATGAGGGTTCATCCCATGGTGTCATATTTCCATTGACTAAAAAGACACCTATATGGAGTCACCGTATGAGATCAAAGCTCATCAAAATATGGAAAGGGATAAGGTGGGTTCTTGGAAGGTGGAGTCACCATATGAGCTTCAGGAAGAGCTCATTAAGGGTGGAAAGGGAATGTCCTTTGGGTGGTGTCTCCAAGCAACAATACCAAAATGTTATCGCACAAGTTGTAGGTTGGGAAAATCCTGACCCAACCACCAAAATGGAAATAACTTTGAGAACACCTACCCACTATCACCTTAGGTAGGTATTCTCGTCACTTTAGATATGATAGAATCACCTCAAGGGGGGAATCTCAGTGACCTTGGGGGAAATGAGATGGAAACTGAGATGTATGAATGGAATCCCCTATAGGTTAAGTTACTAGATGGAAGAAGGCTTAAGAATGAGTCTCAGGAAAGGTTTAAGGTTTCCAAGTCCTTGGGTACTTGCTAAGAGTGTTTGTACCTGCCCAAGACATAAGAAAAACCAATTGTGTGTAGTATATGTTAGGTGGAAAAGTGAGTTAAGCTTGGTGTCCTTAATAGCACCAGTAAACAAAGATGTATATCAACAATTAAATCAAGTAATTATTGCATATTAAACCATTTAAAGCATCGAAGATTATTTGAGTTATGAAGCATAAAACAAGTAGATAGATTATCAACAATTTAGCACAACTTTAGTGGTATTTAGATGGATGTAAAGATAAGTTGTCAAAGTATATTTATGATATACAAGTGCTTGTAACATTTTTTTTTCTACAACAACAACTTTTACCCCAAGAAATCAACCAAAAGATTTCCCAACAATAGCTAACATCAAGTATATTAATAGTAGCAACTTTCCAACTAATTCCAACGGTAAAAAAAGTGAGAAATTGAGCTTGAAAAAGAGAGTTTGTTGCAACCCTAATGGTTGTAGCATAAATTTGTAACAACAATAAGAAACACTTAGCCAATTGAGACACCCTACATGAAATAACAAGCCTAGGACATCAATGAAAGAAAGCAATTTGGACAATCTGATTCCTTCGTGTTTTCACGTATCCCAATGCAACAATTTTATTTCTCCAACGCAAATTGAAAATGATTAGTGCATTATTATTGGTTTGTGGATTCAAATATTGTGAAGACTAGGCTAAGTCATTAGGGGTGTAAATCCTCTTACTCCCCAAGGCAAGCTAGGTCCACTAGAAAATGTTAATAGGGTGTAATCCCTTTTACTTCTCTTAGCAAAACCTTATGCAACAATATGACCTTGGATATATGATATTGATCCACAAAGAACCTAGGGGTGTAAGCCATTTTACTCCCCAGGGTTTGTGAAACAAGCAAAGGTGAAATTGGAGGGTATACATCCTTGTAGTTCTCCAAGAAACCTTGCAATTAATTACTTTTCACAAGAAAATAAATGAAATCTTGGGGACGTTGTATGCCCTTATACTCCTCCAAGGGATTATCCACTAGCAATTATGGAAGAAGAAATAATTTTAAGACAATAAATGTAGAATTTCCTTACCAATTCCAAATATATGCAAAATCAAACCCTAATTGACCAAGAATATTCCATCTACAAGCATGAAAAAAAGGCTCCAAGTGTAGCGCACCACTTTATTCCATCAATAGCAAGAGAAAACCATGACAAAATGAAAAAGAGAGATGAATTACTCCAAGAATAGAGAAAATTTCAGCCAAGTATCCTTCTCCATAAGGGAGAGCTATGTTTAAATGAGGTACAAATGATCTCTATTTATACAAAATGTATTAAACATAGTTTGTCCACATATTTTTAGGGTAAACCACAAGATAGGGGTCAACATCCCTAATCTTTCCCCTTTACACAAATAATACTAAACAATTCAACTAAAATTTAAATTTGCACAAGGAAAACTTTAAAAATAAGATGATGGCATCCCTTTGGGGGACATTTTGACACCTTGAGCAAGTCGTTGGAGAATAAATTGAGGATCCTTGAGGTTACTCATCACGTGCTAGGGTAAATCCATGTCTCCTTCAGTCAAAACATGCCAAGTGTCATTGTGCAATAACTCCATTGCCACCAAACACCCTCAAGCATGACGTCAACCCTCCAAAAGTGACGTTTTTCCTCTCCTAGGCAAATCGTTTGGGTACTAGGGGCTACGTAAGGTCATCCATGATGTATTCTAGAAATATAAAGGCAAGTAATCATGATCCAACATGTGGGCCCATGGCATCCAACTTGTGGGCTTCAAGCCCCATGGAAGCCCAAGCTAGGCTTGTTCCTCCAAAATTTTCTACCAACAAGGTCCTCCAAAACAAAAGGGTGCGCCCTACAAAGATCTCAAGTCAAAGATATCATGACAAATGTAAACCACATATAATAAACAAGGCACCTAATAATGTGCATCAAAACTACCTCATCAAATTAAACAAATGCTCAAATACCCTATAGAATTGACCAGGTTTACGTATGGGAGGGGTGTCATAAAAGTCCTATTGGGTAGGACAAAACCCTCAAGTAGGGGATGCTCCCAATGATGGAATTTCAAGGTTATGTAATGGGTGTTGAGGTGGAAATGGATTTAGACTTCATGACACACAAGGGATCATATTATCTCATTTATGGGTGCCTTTGTAGAGGGTGTGTGGAACCTTCGTTTGCGATGCACTTTTTCCAAGCCCGTCTTCTTGTTGTTCTTTCTTTTTAGATCTTCCTTTATCTTTATATTTCTTTCATGTCTTAAGGAACAAGTTGAAGGCCACTATCCTAGCTTGGTATCCAGATAACGATAGGGTCATTCAAAAATACCTCGCGGAAATTAGAAGGATGGATCGTGATGAGACCCCCTTTCTCTCAGTTGGGTAACTGAGAATCACTACCTTGGCTTGGTGACCAGATGATGGTAATTTCATACCACTAAATACCCATGATAATGATAGATCAACTCGTGATGAGACCTCCCATCCTCCAAATAACCCCTTAAGCATTCACTATCATTTATTTTTGTAGGTCCCCCATTTCTTATAGAGAAGTGTTTCATTGCTTTCTCGGGGATCCCTGGGTGAAGCATCTGGAAGGTCTATATTTAAACTTTTATCTTTTTAGCCGACAATAATCCCTCTGGGCCTTCAACCCCTTCTTCCCATGAAATGAGGTACATGCCCTTTTTGGGTCACTAAAGTCAAAGGGATTAGAAGAGGGAAATTTGATGGGAATGTAATGGGAGGAAAGTGGTAAGTATGGTCGGGAATGGTACGATAACCCCTTAAGGGACCCCTAGTCACAAACCTTCCCCAAAGGTTGGCCACTTACTAAAATTTATGACACTCACCAAGGTGAAACATGATCAAAATCATAATGTCCAAGGAGGCGTTTTATAATCAAAAGCAGCTTAAATAACACATGTATTAATGCCTCAAATATTAGGGTGATTACCTGCCACAATACCTGACTTGTACCGCATGGAGCAAGACCTGTCTACCTTCCAAAAGCTAGCTAGTGTGGTGGATGCATTGACAATGGATCAGAAAGTGGTGATAGAGGGGGCTTATGTATGTGCAAGTGGAAATTGCTAGTCATGTGGTCTCTCGGCACTCCATATCTGCAACATGAGGACCTCGAGACATCATCTCCTTAGTTATCCCACAAAATGGCGATAACAAGCACACTTAGTTCACTTTTAAGGCATCGTTGGGGGTCTTTAGGGTCTATCCACTCTTTTATCATGGATATTTTTTGTATTGTTGCATTATCTCTAGGGTTTGTAAGAGATAAATACATTATTCTATTTTCTTAGGGCTTTTTCTCAATGAGAAGGGTGCTTGATCTCTCATATAAATAAGAGAAGCATGTCTCATTTGTAAACCATTGCTACTTGTGGAGAATCATTACTACTTTCTTACTTTTACTCATTTCGTCTTAGCTACAGATGGATAAATAGAGTGCTTACTTGAGGAGATGTTTTATGGATGACTTTGCAACTTCTATGGATTTTCATGTCTAGGGTTTATGGATGAAAACTTTTTTTTGAGTAAGTGGTTTCTCTAAATCTTGTTGGATTTTGTTTATGAATGATTGTTAAGCGTAATGTACTTCTCTAGTGGTTGTTGTGCATTCTCTTCATATTGTTCTTGGATAAATCCCCTCTTCTAAAGGCTTGGAAGATTACTACTGGAGTATTATCCCTTGAATTGTCTTGAAGCTTGTAAGGTACTAGGTAGATTTTCTAGGGTTCGTAGTGGATAATCCTAGATATCACCCTAGATCTACTTACATCCTCCCTGGGGAGTCCTTAATTGACTCCATATGCCACTAGTCTTCTCCCTTTAGTCAAACCTGAAACTCAATTTGTATTTAATGTTTTAGGGTTAAATTAGGGTTTTATAACAATTTACATGCATTTTTGAGCCATAAATAGGCATCTTGGTAATTGTGCATATATTTGACCTAAAAATCATTTTATTACCATCATTTGTCTTGCTAATTTTATTTACAACCCTACTAGGGCTAGAAGTCTTGATATTTCAGGTTGTTACATGCATTTTACATTTTAGAAATAACTAGTTTGAGAAGCCTTAGTTTTAACTCATTGTTTTAGCCCTACTCTTTATTTTCAGTGATTTATAACTTGTTTAAAGGGATAAACCCTAAATCTATTGTAACTTGTCTCATTGCTACAATTTCATTCTTTCATGCATGTTTCACAATAGGCAATTTTCAAGTTTGAGTGTTTTGGGGACTGTCTTTCATAAGATTATCGCTTGGTAAACCCCTTATATCAACCATAGAACATTTTAAATCAAATCTGGAAATTATCTTCATCAACCACCTAATCCTTAACTTGCTAAACATACCTAGTTGGCAGTAGTATTGAGTAGCTACATAGGAAGCCTTAGATTTGATTGTGTCTTGCCTAGGGAGTCCTTGAAGCTACTAGGGAAGCCTCCCTTGTGTTGGAATTATCCTTCACTAAAATGAGGGGAGTTGTTTTCTAGGTGAGAGTGGTAACATCCTCTATTGTTCCACTCATTTTGTACCTTGTGAATGCTTTGTATTGGGTTGCAAGATTGTGTGATAACAATCTTGAAATATCAATCTCAAGGGAAAACAACAACAAAAAAGAATCATCATTAAATGTGAACATAGGAATCCTTCTCATGCAACTCAAAACTGAAAGCAACTAAAGAAACAAACTCATCACAGTCAACTCCCTTTACCTAAGGGAATCTCTAAGCAAGAGTAACGTCATGGTCAAATCCCTCTATTTAAGAGAATCCAACAACCCTGTCCCTAGTACTCATCACTACTCACGATCGTTGCAAACTCAAAATCAATCATTGATTCCTCCACCATAGGTAACGAGGCACAAGATCACCAATAGCTTAGCATCACACTAGCTATCGTATCCATGATCACTCTCCACAAAATTACATGATGTACAACCAATACTATCCCTAAGGGATGAAACTGGAGTTTTCCTCCATCTACAACAATCATTGAAGCTAACAAGGTCACCACCACAACTCAACCAAAACAAATTAGCCAATAATCATCGATCTATCATAGAATATATCAATGTATCTTGAGCTCCAAAAATCAACAAACAATCAAATAGTCAACCATGT
>ML804036.1:59653-71844 GCA_009831015.1 Picea engelmannii
CTCATTCTTGAGGACAAGGCTCCAGGTTTGATTAATCAAGATTCAAAGGTACACATGACAAGTTGATGACTATAGTTGAGACAACAGTCTTTGTAAAGTATTATACTTGATAGCATGTCAGCATATAAAGGTAAATACTTTGCATGATACAACTAACACCTCCTCTAGGAGAAACCTCGTGTGTTAGTTCCAGGTTGCCATGGAAGAATGCTTGGTCACAACAGTATGAGAGTGTTGACCTCATTTCGTATTGTATTCCTTACCTTTAATCTTTGCTTCAGATAAATCATAAGTGATAGCCCTAAAGGAGCTACTGTGATGATTGTTCGTGCTATTGCTTTATATTATCATAAGGATATTACTATTGCTTCTTGTTTTGTTGACCTTGCTCCAGGTCACATGAGGAAGCTATAGCAAAGGTTGCAGAAGGCAACATGCTAAAGAAGAGATCATAGATGAAGCAATCATCATTGGAAGAGAAGAAGGTGACTTGTATTATGTATAAGCTAAAGGGTCACTCAGAAGCTGCCATGACCCACGCTATTGAAGAATCCATGTGAACTCTAGAAGATTAGCTCACATCAACTACAAGGTGCTACCAAGCATATGCAAAGCGGTCACAAGTTTACCAGGACTCAAAGGTGACTATGAAGGCATATGCAATGGATGTGCACAAGGGAAGAACATCAAGAACCCGTTTCCGAAGAGGGACAACAAGGCAGAAGGAGTCCTAGAACTCATTCATTCAGATGTATGTGGCCCAATGCCATCATCCTCCATTAATGGGTATGTATACTATGTATCATTCATTAATGATTATTCTCGTAAAAGACCTGGATATATTTGAATTATTCAGCAAGATCAAGGAATTCAAAGCCTTGACAAGAGAACCCTTTTGTAAGGAAGATTAAGATACTCAGGTCAGATAATGGAGGAAAATATACCTCAAAAGAGTTTGTGAACTTCTGCAAAGATGTTGGGATCAAGATCTCCAACAAAACGGTGTAGTTGAACGAAAGAACAGAACCATACTAGAAGCTGTGAAGACAATAATCCATGATCAAGATCTTTCTATGTGCTTATGGGCAGAAGCAGCAATGACAGTTGTTTATGTGCAAAACCGATTATCCCATAGCACACTTGGGCTCAAGACACCGAAAGAGATGTTCACCGGAAAGAAGCCAGAGGAAAGAAGGGAATATTTGTGGGGTCTCCAAGGCCTTCAGAATCTACATACCAGGTCACCGCCACATTGAGATCAGCAAGGACATGACCGTTGATGAAGAAGCAACACTTAAGAAATCAAGAAGATGCCAGCTTAAAGAAGTATATGAAGAGGAACCCGTAATTCCCAGGATTACAGAATCCGTGAGGGAAGTTCCCAGAGCTACAGAACCATAGAGGGAAGTCGTAACTTCCTCTGATGAGGAGACTCATGAAGACCATGATATAACAGAAGTTCAAGAACCTCCTCAAATGACCTTCTCCCATAAAAGAAACCTGCTTGGGCAAGAGAGCTTATTCAAGATGGAGACAAGTATGGTGTTCCAGAAGGAACCTCGAGATAGGTGAAAAGACCAAAGCCATTCTCCAGCTATACGGTTGTGATGTGTGATCTTCTAGAAGAAGAGCCTACCTGCTCTGAAGAAGCCATTCAGAGAAAAGAATGGGCAGATGCCATGAAAGAGGAATACCAATCCATAATGAAGAACGAAGTATGGGAAATAGTTCCCAGATCGAAGAATAAAGATGGGGTATCCTACAGATGGCTCTTCAAAATAAAACATGCTGCTAATGGAAGTATTAAGCAAGATTTTTCGCTCGTGGCTTTTCCCAAAAGGAAGGCATTGACTATGAAGAGACATTATCTCTTGTAGCCAGATACACTTCAATCAAGACCATCATAGCTCTTGCAGCTAAGATGAAGTGGAAGCTGCACCAGATGGACATGAAGACAACTTTCCTAAACGGTGTCATCGAAGATGAAGTGTATATAGAGCAACCTCAAGGATTTGAGGTAGAAGACAAGAAGTCTCATGTCTGCAGATTGAAGAAAGCCTCATACGGATTGAAGCAAGCTCCTAGAGCTTGGTATGGTTGTATAGACAGTTTCTTGATGAGCTTAGGCTTTACCAAGAGTAAAGCAGACTCAAATCTCTACTTCAAAATTATGGATAATGAGTCAGTAATTTTACTCCTATATGTGGATGACTTATTCTTAACTAGAGAAGAAAAGTTCATCGTTGAATGTAAAAAAGAGACTTGCCTTTGAATTTGAAATGAAAGACCTTGGCCTAATGCATTATTTCTTAGGTCTTGAGGTATGGCAAAGTCCAGAGAGGATCTTTCTTAACCAAGGGAAGTACACGGTCGAGATCTTAAAGAGATTCGACATGATGGAATGCAAACCCATGAATACACCCATGGAAGCAAAGCTGAAGTTGTTGGTCAATACTTCGTCAGATTTGATTGATGCCACACTGTACAAACAGATTATTGGATCGCTGATGTACCTGACGAACACCAGACCAGACATTTGTTTTGCCATGAACACCTTGAGTCAATTTCTGGTAGAGCCCAGACGTGTTCACCTAGTGGCTGCAAAACATGTGATGAGGTACCTTAAAAGTACGATAGATTATGGTCTCAGCTATGATAGAGATCATAATTCCACATTGAGTGGATACACTGATTCAGATTGGGCAGGAAGCGTTGCTGACAGAAAAAGCACTTCTGGATGCTATTTCAGTTTGGGATCAGCCATGATTCTGTGGCAGAGTAGGAAGCAATCCAGTATTGCTCTCAGCGTAGTGGAAGCAGAGTACATTGCCGCATGTTCTGCTAGCTACGAAGCTATATGGCTTCGAAAGTTGTTGACCGGCCTGTTTGACTTAGAGATGGAAGCAACCACGATCCTATGTGACAACCAGAGCTGCATAAAAATGACAGAGAATCTCGTATTCCATGACAGGTCGAAGCACATAGAGATTCGCTATCATTACATCCGTGACATGGTGCAGAGAGGAGCCTTGAAGCTCCTGTATGCTAGCATGGATGAACAGGTTGTTGATGTGTTTACCAAACCTCTATCTTGTGTAAAGTTTGAAACACTTTCAAGATAAGCTTGATATAGTCCGAAAGGACCCTCCCTGAAAGGGGGAGTATATATGATTCCTTGCTTCTGACCTCGTTGTTAGACGTAAAACAAGATGATTCCTTGCTTCTGACCTCATTGTTAGACATAAAGCAAGATGATGTGTGATTCCTTGCTTCTGACCTCGTTGTTCGACGTAAAACAAGATGATTCCTTGCTTATGACCTCGCTGTTAGACGTAAAGCAAGATGATGTGTAATTCCTTGCTTCTGACCTCGTTGTTAGACGTAAAGCAAGATGATTCCTTGCTTCTGACCTCGCTGTTAGACGTAAAGCAAGATGATTCCTTGCTTCTGACTTCGTTGTTAGACGTAAAGCAAGATGATGCTGTGTTCCTTGCTTCTGACCTAGTTGTTAGACGTAAAGCAAGATGATTCCTTGCTTCTAACCTCGTTGTTAGACGTAAAGCAAGATGATGATGTGTTACTTGCTTCTGACCTAGTTGTTAGACGTAAAGCAAGATGATTCCTTGCTTCTGACCTAGTTGTTAGACATAAAGCAAGATGTGACTGACACTGAGCTACCAACTTAGCAGCCGTGACATTGAGCCAGTGTAGTACTATGATGTACCAACCTAGTGTTGTGATGAGGTATCATTTTTTACTGATACATATTGATGCAGATGATGATAGCATTCTTTCGAGAATGACGATGTTGTCGATGAAGAAAACTTTCGATGACTCGTAGATATGTCAGCCAGTGTTCCAAGATGATATTGACGATATTGTCATCATGATGCCACTGATGATGCAGACCTCTCTCCACTGATGTTGTTGAAGAATACCCTTCTTGTTAAGGGGGAGTGTTGAAATAATGTAACTGCAAAAAGTATTCTTATTATTATTGTTATATTATTCATGGGATCAATCCTCATTGTGGATTGATCATGTCGGCTATTGTATTAGGACCAAATCCCCTTTTGTGGATTGATCAACAGACAATAATAATAGGCAGAATAAGAAGTCGCCCCCATCGGTTATTATTGAGACCAAAAAATATAATAAAGGTGGGTTTACCCACCCAGATTGAGAAGTCGGCCCTGCCAGTGAAGAGACACTTCACACGTGCCAGACTTGTATATATAGAGAGGCCAACGCCTCACTTTGACACACAACACACTTGTTCATTTCTAAGAGGCAAGTTGCAACTTACCAGTTGGAGAGAAAGGGAGAAGAGTGGCGCATCTTTTGGAGAGGACTATCTGTATTGGTTTGAGTTATCTCTCGACATTGTATTGACAATTTATGATAAGGAAGTTTTTGTTGGGTTTTCTTCCCCTAGAAGGTTTTCCAGGATAAATGTTGTGTCTCTTATGAATGTGTATTTCTCAGTGATCTTGTTCTTATGTTGCTCTTATCTATTGAAATGCAAAGAACTATAATAATGGCATAAAACATTAACGGTACTAAGCACAGATTTTCATTTCATCCCAAACATATATTACCTCTCAAATGAAGAAACTTCTTGTTGGCAATCTTGTGTGACATAACCATAGTTCCAAGACTCATAAAGTCGTTCAAGTAATCTGGAAGTCTACTTGGCTTGGTTTAAAAACAAATCGTGATTACTTTGTATGTAGATATTTGGTCAACCTTGGTCAAGCTCATGAATACTCACGAGTTTGACCAAATTTGCCAAGCACTGAATGAGTTTGTAGACATGCCAAATTTGATAGACAGGCTCAGCGGGTGACACAAAACCCAAAAGCGGTGAAAAGACCCTCATTCTCAAGCCATTTTGCTGCCAGATTCAAATTATTTTAGGTTACTTTTAGGCTATGTGAAATGGCGAAACATTGGGTAGTAGACTTGTACGTGCCTTTATTTTGATGTGAAGAGGATTTGTCATGCAATGAAAAATCTCAAATCTTTTCCGATTTTTTTATTAGTTTTCATGTTTTTATTTATTCTGTTTTATGCCAAGCCTTTTTCCAAGTATTTCCCGAGTCCCAGTCATACTATTACTCGTCAGCTTGTCCAGTTGATCCCAATTCCGAGTCATGTAACTTTGAATGGAACAGCTAAAAGACTTGTGCATTTAAGTTGTAGACTGCAAACCCAGGTCTGAACTATGCATTTCAAGTGCAATTTTAAGAAAGCATCATTAACTGCAAACTTGTGAATAGATGCAAAGTGCTATTAGAGATGCAATATTTTGTCCACTATATTTGCAAGGTTATTGAAGAGGATAAGAATTTTACCTCTAAATTGTTTTAGTCTTGTATGAATGAAGATGCAACCAGAAAATTTATGTGTTGTAACTTGTTTCATAAAGAATACCAATTTAAATCTCCGAAAATGTTGAAGACGAATAGGAAAAAACAGAATCACTTGGCTTCTTTTAAATAATTAATATGAATAAGGCATGTGTTGTCTTCTGGATGCTTCCTTTAGATTTTAATGTGTCGGGCATCCACCACCTCTCAAGAGGTGGAATGCTATTTTGCACTTAATGGTGTGTGACCTTTGGCCCAACTTAACAGCCATGATAGCTTCCTCTATTTGAAACTTCAATGGACCCCTTGCAGAAGCACATTGGCCCACAAGGGGTAAATATGTCACTTGGGGGTAATAACAGTGCATGGCATGCCCCCTTTGAAAATTATGCCATGCATAGAATCATAAATTATTTGTATTTCCAATTCAGAGTCTTATATTTCTGAAAAAATAGCATCCAAAAGAGAACTGAAATCAAAAGAAATTTCATGGTCACCTGCCAAGGCAGAGATAATGATTCAAAGTATTACTGTTCAATAACGAGGTAAATATTTGGTTGCTCTTGAACAGAGGGAAAAAGTACATGAAAAGTTTTGAACTGTCAAATTGAAAGCTCTGCTCCAGCCAAACTCCTAAACCACTGGGTATTACTAGACCATTTAGAAAGAAACAACACACTAAAAGAGCTCTTCATAAACAACAAAGTTATCAAATGTTTTCATCATTCTTTGGTTACAATGGAAGCGATGAATCTCTCAGATACTTGGAGTTTACACCAGACTCGCGAACTAATGCAACTCGTCCTGTCCGCGCCAGCTATAGAAAAACAAGCAACCAACATCCAACTCTGTTAGAACATGTAGGAAGGCAGGAACAGCTGATTCCAATTCCAACACTACCCATAGAACATATGCCACCAACTAGATAAGCAATGCTCATGTTTCTCAAGTAAGATTGACCCTTCTTATGAACACGAAATTCAACTGGTATATGAAAAGTTAATTATCTGGTTTGTATGAAAAAGAGAGCTTTATACTACCAGTTTATCTCAACAAACACAAACAGAAGTTTAGCTACTTAATAGACTAAGAAGTGCTAATCATGATATATTATATAAATTAGAGGACCCTGAAGATCTACTAACTTCACATATGCCATATGGCTCGAGTAACCACTGTAATGCAGCCATCTTCTCCAAGTCYCCTGTAAGCTGAGSCAATAAAGATGATTTCAGTCATTCTTGTCTTGTCAAGATTTTGAAATAATTGCAACTGAAATGGATTATGTATATGTCCTGAAATGAAACGGTTCTAAAGCATATACTTCTTAGAAATGGATTATTTCCAAAAGAGMAAACACCCCGACAAACAGTTGTCTTCCAGATTGACATGCATTACAGCGACCACTGCATATGTATTTAGTATTTCTTGATACCAATGTTCTTACATAAAATGAAAARTAAAATTTCCAAGTCATAATAAATTTCCTGAAAATATAATACAATATATAGAATAGAATGTTAACAGGGYAAACCTCTAGGGTAATAGTATGAGTTGATACATCCACAGGCTTTGCTCGAAAGATGCTTGCAATGTCTAGTACATCTCTTCGAACACTAGGGTTTGCAGCAATCTTGATAAGCATCAATTCTCTTTCAGCAAACGGCAAATGAGTTATATCTTGAACCTGCAAATTTTAAAATTGATATAAGCAGTGGCATCATAAGCAATGAACTTAGCAGATCATCATGAATCTCATATTCCTATTATCCATACATTCTTATTTCCCAATCCCCTTTTATATTTCTGTGACATGCTGTTGCCACTGCTGAGCAATTTTTGCACAAGAACCTGGCATCCACCTAGTCTTAACTTTTAAGGTAATTGTATGATCTGCAAATTAGTTGATGGAATGAAAAGTGAAGACACCAACAAACTGTTCTTGTGAAAGTACAAGCAAGATCTATGGAAGAAATAAGATACTATTTGTACTAACCTTGAGAACATCAATAATCTTATAAAGCTGCTGCAGCAGCTTCCCAATGGAAGCAACTGTTCCAGGAACTACAGTGGTTATGCGTGAGATTCCTTCCTCCTCTGCTGGTCCCACAGCAAGGCTCTGCAAAAATTACAGCCAATCCTTTGATCTATGATGATCATAACAATTTTCTTTTCAAAATCTTGAACTCTAAAAATAAATTGATTGCCTCAACTCTTCCCATTAGAATGTTCAACATTGAACAAGATTTCAAAGACTGCCAAACCTGAATATTATAACCTCTACGAGCAAAAACACCAGTTACTATATTTAGCACTCCAGGAGCATCATTCACCAGCAATGACAACGTGTGAGAGCACAGTCCGGTGGACTGGAACAACATCATTAGAAAACACATGAGTGTTAGATGTTTAAGCATTCCTCAAATGATAGAGGCAGGAACTAGAACCAGCCATATAATTAAAAATTGTTAGACTTGAAGAGGAAATGAATATATCTAGAACTACAAATGTAATCAACGGGAATCAAGACTACTGACACAGTAAAGAACAAAATGAAAGTGTTTTTCCAACCATATAGATATGAAGTTTGAACAATACATAAGACATCCAAAGGAAAGAGCTGTTACTAAGCATTTGAACCTTGGGTCCAGTAACAAAGCAGGTAAAGCAACAACGAATATTGGAATATGCAAAGTTTAAAAAGAAACTTGGGAGTAATCTCCACAGTGCAGCAGCTTCAACTTTCAACAAATGTCATTAATAGTTGGAAAAAAGTAAGAAATGGAGGAATAGAATCCAATGAAGCATCTTGTATAAATATGTAATCTTGAACTTTTTATAACATAATTACAATTTACAAGCCAATTATTTTCTAAAAATATACGATGAACCATATAGAAAAAAAAAATCAGAAAAGGAGCATAGAAGATGCATAACCTTGCAAAACTATATGGCATTATTGCAAAGATGAAGCAGAAAAAAATCTGCAGGTCATGGTCTGTTGAACTATTCTAGTGATTGAGATGGGGCATTGTCATAGAAATGACCCAGGTTCAGACCCCAGCTGACAGAGATCCCTAGAACAATGTGTGTGTTGGGCGAGTTTGACAATTCCCCACGTTGAAGTGGGCCTGCAATAATGTGGAAACGGGCTTCATAGCTCCCCATGGATCAAAGACAGTGCATTTCCTTCCCAAAAACCAATCTATGTGACTTGCAATGGATCATGGACAGAGAAGAAAGGAATCGACCTTGAATGGGAGTAACTAGGCAGAACAGGTATAGCAAAAGGGAGAAATTTTGCTCAGTTGCTGCTATTGACCAATCTTTGAACAGATGTTTTCTTTTCTAAAGCATAGAATTTTTTACTGTCAAAATAACATAAAAGATGAGATATTTAGTCATAGAATTTACTTTTATATAACACCGTTGATTTCCTTGAATATGTGTATTTGTATTACTATCCTGGCAATGAATTACATTATGTACTGTCCCCTCCCAACTGATTATGACAGAGAATGACTTAGTAGCCTATACGACTCCCATAGGCTATAGTCAGCATGAAAAAGGGAGTCACGGGGATTTGTTTAGTGTCATTTGGGTGAAAAAATATTATAAACTGAAATTAAATAAACTTATTAACTACTTAAGCATTAAAATTACATTTATAAATGTTTAATTAATAATTAAAGGAGAAATAAGGGAAAGGTTTGATTTGGTCAAAGGGGGGAAAGATCTAGAAGGCTCAAAGGAAGAATAAAAGGAGGGGTAGCCTCTCACTTTGGATTATGATTTGATCTCTCATTTTGGAGTGCTCTTGGAGCCATTGTTTCTTTAGGGTTTAGCAAAACCCTTCCACCATTATGTTGGACACACCGACTACACTGAGAGAGGGGGGGTGAACAGTGTAGGGCTCTTTTTCCCAAAAGACAACCACCATTAACTCATTACTCATTGCTGTCATTTATAACCAGTTAAATGTCAACACATGTCAGCAACATATATCAGCAATATATCATCAACAAGTCATCACCACAAGGAACACAAAGAACACAAGATGTATGTACAATTTTTTTTTTATTACGGACTACAATCCTTGGGGTTTTTCAGCAACAACTGAATAGAGTACAACTCTACAAGAGCACCAGCTCTATAATGCAAGACTCGGCTTACACCCTTAGCACCAACTGAGATGAGGCAACAATCCTCAACAGATATCAATCTGTACCATAAACAAGTGCATCAACCATGCACCAACCTGTACCAAACAATCTGTAATCAACCTGTACCATAAACAAGTGAAACCAACCATGTACCAAGTATATACCAATAATGTGTCTACTACTCATCAACAATGACTCATCAATATGTACCAACCTCATTAACTATACACCTCATGTATGTGCCAACTCATCAACTACTTGTCTCAACCATGACTAGTTTTGGATTAGTCAACAACCCTAACTTGAAATAATCATAACTTTGTACCTGTAATGAATAAAGATCTGAAACTGATACACAATGTTCTTCAATGTGTTTTATGCAATTCCTTCAGGTGTCACTACTTGGAACCTCTCAGAAAAGGAGTTATATAAAAAATGACATACCTTGCTGAATTCTGGCTTATTCTAGAGAGCGACCTTGTAGAACGTGCCCCGCACGGAATATTTCTTGAATCGATATGAAACTGTTACACAACATACTACAAACTGTAATATAACCAACACAATTGGTCTCACTTAATTTGGATCTGTTATGAAGAAGTTATGACGTTTTTACCTGAAACACCTATTTTAGACTAGTTTCAGCACTAGCCACAAATCTTATTTTCCACGGAGTGTATCTCAAAAAATACGACGACCCACAAGCTGAATTTTTTACCACAGATACTTGGATATGTTTCCTCAATGGCATATCAATCTCACGGTTTGAATCATTATAGAAAAAAAGTTATTACGAAAATAGTGAGATGACCTGTAAATAACATACCTTAGAAAGCACCATGAAAAGAATTTATCTTCCCTTGAATTTCGGCCCTCTTTTCTTCACTTTCCCTCTGAAATTTGGCTTAGATATCCTTTGGTTGCCTCAGTCACCAATAGATCTTCAATATGCTCAAGTGTTCCACACCAAAAATGCTCAAGAAGCTCTCCATCAATACTCCAAAAAATATTCTTACAAAAAACTCTCCATTGATCCACAAAAAAGATGATCTACAAGAGACCATTGCTATCTTATTTATACTTTCATCATCTAGGTCACTTAAACCATTTTTAGGTCATTTAACCCATTTCTAGGTCACTTAACCTATTTTCCTTATTTTAGGGTTAACCACTTTCCATAAATAGAAAGTTCTCCAATACTTTATCATTTAAATATTCCTTCTTGATTTTGTCACTTTACTTTATCATTTCTTGATTTTGTCACTTCTCTTTATTATTTAAATAATTCACCTTGACTTTATCACTTTACTTTATCATTTAAATAATGATTTCTTCTTTTAGGTCACTTACCTATTTTCCTCATTTTAGGGTTAACCACTTTCCATAATTAGAAAGTTTTCCATTACTTTATCATTTAAATATTCCTTCTTGATTTTGTCACCTCACTTAATCAATTAAATAATCTTATTGACTTGGTCACTTTACTTTATCATTTAAATAATGATTTCTTCTTTTAAGGTCACTTTGACTTCTTTGACCTTGTGGGCTTCAAGCCTTCATATGGGGGTCCTTCAACTTCGTAAGGCCATAACTCTCAAACCGTGAGGAGTTATGTGACATTCCACAAACCACCGGAAATGGCATGACAAACACTATCCATCTAGGATAGTTTCACCAACAATTTCCTTGATCTTAATCTCATTATTCCACATACAAGCATGGGTCCTCCAACCATTCTTCTAGGATAACTCCATCCGCATAGTTTCTTCCCATGAGGGCTTTCACCATAAGGGGACCACTTTGGAGTTCATCCATTTGTGCACCTTATCAATCATGATATGACAATAATGAGAGCATGGGTCCTCCAAGCATTCCTCTAGGATAACTCAATCTGCAAAGCGGCTTCCCGTGAGGGCTTTCACCATCAGGGGACCACTTTGGAGTTCATCCATTTGTGCACCTTATCAATCATGATAAGACAATAATGAGTCATCTATACATCTTTCCAACAATGCATCATATACCAATGAAGCGACATCAATCCATCTTCATCATGTATCAATGACAATTCATTGATCCATTTTCATCATATCAATGACAACTCATTGATCCATCTATGCATTCTCATCAAGGACAATACATATTACATTACATCAATCATCAATCAATCAATCCTGCGATACAATCAATCACTTGACATCACTCAATGACATCAATCAATCAATCCTGCGATACAATCAATCACTTGACATCACTCAATGACATCAATCAATCAATCCTGCGATACAATCAATCACTTGACATCAATCAATCAAACCATTGGCATCAATGACAACATGATCCAACACATTACGATTCTAGTTTCGGTAATGAGATATCTACCGTAGCTAGACAAAGAAAATTTTTATATAGGACCTTCATTGGATATCATTTGCGGTTCTACTTCAGCTGGGGAGTATAGAAATTTTCTTGAAGGGTTTGTGGCATTCCTTAAAGGCCGATTTGTCTCATTTCTGCAGGCTGAGGTACCTAGTAGCAGCTGTTGGAGGTTGGGGGTTGGAGAGACCACATGGGCTTTATTGGAAGAGGGTGATACTTAGTGAGGCTGTGGGCTCGATTGGAGGAGCTGTCCCATTTTCATTGTAGGTTGTATGAGTCA
>ML804036.1:81557-109402 GCA_009831015.1 Picea engelmannii
TTTCATCCATAAACCCTAGACATGAAAATCCATAGAAGTTGCAAAGTCATCCATAAAACGTCTCCTCAAGTAAGCACTCTATTTATCCATCTGTAGCAAAGACAAAATGAGTAAAAGTAAGAAAGTAGTAATGATTCTCCACAAGTAGCAATGGTTTACAAATGAGACATGCTTCTCTTATTTATATTAGAGATCAAGCACCCTTCTCATTGAAAAAAGCCCTAAGAAAATAGAATAATGTATTTATCTCTTACAAACCCTAGAGATAATGCAACAATATAAAAAATATCCATGATAAAAGAGTGGATAGACCCTAAAGACCCCCACCGATGCCTTAAAAGTGAAATAAGTGTGCTTATTATCGCCATTTTGTGGGATAACTAAGGAGATGATGTCTCGAGGCCCTCATGTTGCAGATATGGAGTGCCGAGAGACCACATGAATAACAATTTCCACTTGCACATACATAAGCCCCCTCTATCACCACTTTTTGATCCATTGTCAACGCATCCACCACACTAGCTAGCTTCTGGAAGGTAGACAGGTCTTGCTCCATGTGGTACAAGTCAGGTATTGTGGCAGGTAATCACCCTAATATTTGAGGCATTAATACATGTGTTATTTAAGATGCTTTTGATTATAAAACGCCTCCTTGGACATTATGATTTTGATCATGTTTCACCTTGGTGAGTGTCATAAATTTTAGTAACTGGCCAACCTTTGGGGAAGGTTTGTGACTAGGGGTCCCTTAAGGGGTTATCGTACCATTCCCGACCATACTTACCACTTTCCTCCCATTACATTCCCATCATATTTCCCTCTTCTAATCCCTTTGAATTTAGTGACCCAAAAAGGGCATGTACCTCATTTCATGGGAAGAAGGGGTTGAAGGCCCAGAGGGATTATTGTCAGCTAAAAAGATAAAAGCTTAAATATAGACCTTCCAGATGCTTCACCCAGGGATCACTGAGAAAGCAATGAAACACTTCTCTATAAGAAATGGGGGACCTACAAAAATAAATGATAGTGAATGCTTAAGGGGTTATTTGGAGGATGGGAGGTCTCATCACGAGCCGATCTATCATGATCATGGGTATTTAGTGGTATGAAATTACCATCATTTGGTCACCAAGCCAAGGTAGTGATTCTTAGTTACCCAACTGAGAGAAAGGGGGTCTCATCACGATCCATCCTTCTAATTTCCGCGAGGTATTTGTGAATGACCCTATCATTATCTAGATACCAAGCTAGGATAGTGGCCTTCAACTTGTTCCTTAAGACATGAAATAAATATAAAGATAAAGGAAGAGCTAAAAAGAAAGAACAACAAGAAGATGGGCTTGGAAAAAGTGCATCACAAACTAAGGTTCCACACACCCTCTACAAAGGCACCCATAAATGAGATAATATGATCCCTTGTGTGTCATGAAGTCTAAATCCCTTTCCACCTCAACACCCATTACATAACCTTGAAATTCCATCATTGGGAGAATCCCCTACTTGAGGGTTTTGTCCTACCCAATAGGACTTTTATGACACCCCTCCCATACATAAACCTGGTCAATTCTATAGGGTATTTGAGCATTTGTTTAATTTGATGAGGTAGTTTTGATGCACATCATTAGGTTCCTTGTTTATTATATGTGGTTTAAATTTGTCATGATATCTTTGACTTGAGATCTTTGTAGGGCGCACCCTTTTGTTTTGGAGGACCTTGTTGGTAGAAAATTTTGGAGGAACAAGCCTAGCTTGGGCTTCCATGGGGCTTGAAGCCCACAAGTTGGATGCCATGGGCCCACATGTTGGATCATGATTACTTGCCTTTATATTTCTAGAATACATCATGGATGACCTTACGTAGCCCCTAGTACCCAAACGATTTGCCTAGGAGAGGAAAAACGTCACTTTTGGAGGGTTGACGTCATGCTTGAGGGTGTTTGGTGGCAATGGAGTTATTGCACAATGACACTTGGCATGTTTTGACTGAAGGAGACATGGATTTACCCTAGCACGTGATGAGTAACCTCAAGGATCCTCAATTTATTCTCCAACGACTTGCTCAAGGTGTCAAAATGTCCCCCAAAGGGATGCCATCATCTTATTTTTAAAGTTTTCCTTGTGCAAATTTAAATTTTAGTTGAATTGTTTAGTATTATTTGTGTAAAGGGGAAAGATTAGGGATGTTGACCCCTATCTTGTGGTTTACCCTAAAAATATGTGGACAAACTATGTTTAATACATTTTGTATAAATAGAGATCATTTGTACCTCATTTAAACATAGCTCTCCCTTATGGAGAAGGATACTTGGCTGAAATTTTCTCTATTCTTGGAGTAATTCATCTCTCTTTTTCATTTTGTCATGGTTTTCTCTTGCTATTGATGGAATAAAGTGGTGCGCTACACTTGGAGCCTTTTTTTCATGCTTGTAGATGGAATATTCTTGGTCAATTAGGGTTTGATTTTGCATATATTTGGAATTGGTAAGGAAATTCTACATTTATTGTCTTAAAATTATTTCTTCTTCCATAATTGCTAGTGGATAATCCCTTGGAGGAGTATAAGGGCATACAACGTCCCCAAGATTTCATTTATTTTCTTGTGAAAAGTAATTAATTGCAAGGTTTCTTGGAGAACTACAAGGATGTATACCCTCCAATTTCACCTTTGCTTGTTTCACAAACCCTGGGGAGTAAAATGGCTTACACCCCTAGGTTCTTTGTGGATCAATATCATATATCCAAGGTCATATTGTTGCATAAGGTTTTGCTAAGAGAAGTAAAAGGGATTACACCCTATTAACATTTTCTAGTGGACCTAGCTTGCCTTGGGGAGTAAGAGGATTTACACCCCTAATGACTTAGCCTAGTCTTCACAATATTTGAATCCACAAACCAATAATAATGCACTAATCATTTTCAATTTGCGTTGGAGAAATAAAATTGTTGCATTGGGATACGTGAAAACACGAAGGAATCAGATTGTCCAAATTGCTTTCTTTCATTGATGTCCTAGGCTTGTTATTTCATGTAGGGTGTCTCAATTGGCTAAGTGTTTCTTATTGTTGTTACAAATTTATGCTACAACCATTAGGGTTGCAACAAACTCTCTTTTTCAAGCTCAATTTCTCACTTTTTTTACCGTTGGAATTAGTTGGAAAGTTGCTACTATTAATATACTTGATGTTAGCTATTGTTGGGAAATCTTTTGGTTGATTTCTTGGGGTAAAAGTTGTTGTTGTAGAAAAAAAAATGTTACAAGCACTTGTATATCATAAATATACTTTGACAACTTATCTTTACATCCATCTAAATACCACTAAAGTTGTGCTAAATTGTTGATAATCTATCTACTTGTTTTATGCTTCATAACTCAAATAATCTTCGATGCTTTAAATGGTTTAATATGCAATAATTACTTGATTTAATTGTTGATATACATCTTTGTTTACTGGTGCTATTAAGGACACCAAGCTTAACTCACTTTTCCACCTAACATATACTACACACAATTGGTTTTTCTTATGTCTTGGGCAGGTACAAACACTCTTAGCAAGTACCCAAGGACTTGGAAACCTTAAACCTTTCCTGAGACTCATTCTTAAGCCTTCTTCCATCTAGTAACTTAACCTATAGGGGATTCCATTCATACATCTCAGTTTCCATCTCATTTCCCCCAAGGTCACTGAGATTCCCCCCTTGAGGTGATTCTATCATATCTAAAGTGACGAGAATACCTACCTAAGGTGATAGTGGGTAGGTGTTCTCAAAGTTATTTCCATTTTGGTGGTTGGGTCAGGATTTTCCCAACCTACAACTTGTGCGATAACATTTTGGTATTGTTGCTTGGAGACACCACCCAAAGGACATTCCCTTTCCACCCTTAATGAGCTCTTCCTGAAGCTCATATGGTGACTCCACCTTCCAAGAACCCACCTTATCCCTTTCCATATTTTGATGAGCTTTGATCTCATACGGTGACTCCATATAGGTGTCTTTTTAGTCAATGGAAATATGACACCATGGGATGAACCCTCATCCAAAACTTGTTATGCCTCAAAGAGGGAACTTCTACAAATGGAAAAGGAAAAGGATGCTAATAAACTTGTTGAGGAAATGAATAAGCGTATAAAAGATTTATTTCTTGCCAAATAACTAGCCCTTTAAGATGAAGAAGTGCTCGAAGAACAGACATATGAAAAAAGTTACCAAGAAGATCCCGATGAATTTTCTCATTTTGAAGACCTGGAAGAGACATTAGATGAAGATGAAGTGTTCATTTATGATCTTCCATTTGATGAAGACATCCATGCCTCTGTTCCTCATGTACATCAAGAAGAGAACATATTGAGTTGTTATCCTTTCGAAGATCTTGATGATACTTTATTTCATGAATTCAGAAGTGAAGAAGTATTGGATGACACATTGGATGCGATAGATCCTCTTAAATAAAAGTGAACAAAGCACTATGCACTAAGGATCAATCCTCTTGTGATCAAGAGGTGATGGAGGGGCGTGTCCATAAGAAGAAAGAAGAATTATGATAAAGCACAACATATTGAGGCACCACTATCTTTTATCTCGCTTGATGAAGGAGAGGTTGTCCAACCTTGCTCTCCTCCTGCACTTGATGTTGAAGAAGCGATCAGTTTCGATGATGAAGAGTTTGAAGATCCAGTTGAAATTGCCTTAGCCTCTATCCTTCCTACACATAAAGACAAAGAGATGGTCATTTTCAGTCACACTGATGGTCTTATGAAATAACCCTTCGATATGGTTGATGAGCATATATAGACACTTTCATACAGACTGGCAGACATGGGTGGGATTTTGGTCGTCTCATTTTTTATAGAGACCCCATTTACGACATTGAGAGTAGCCCTCAAGAAAAGGGGTTCGAGTTGTCATCTTCAAAGGAATACTTTTCATGCGTATATGATTCATATGTTTGGTAGCCTAATGATGTCATGATTACAGATTTATTCGAGGATGATTGGTTGCAACATTTTCAAGGTGATTTTCAGTCATCCCTTAGGACTTGTGATGCATATCCTTTTGGGGATGCAGACTTGTTCAATGAGGATTTTCGTCCACCTTCATCCTTGTTTTCAAATGAACACTAGGACATGGATATCCTAGAGCAATCAAAGGCTCACTCTACAAATAGGAAGAATTTTCATATTGAGGATTTCTATAGGGATTCACATATGAAGAGGCCACATTTTTCCTTCTCCAGACCTAAGCATGTCCCTTACCTCATCCTTTCTTCTCAGGGAAATCATGAGGTATTTTTGGGATCTCTCATATCTTCTCGGTCTTCAAGAAGCAGTGATCATAGTAATGGAGATGAAGATGAGACATCATCTACATATAGTATCACTCTTCAGAGATGGATTGATCAGTCTTGTGGTTACACCTTCAGGAAAGATGATTAGACTAATGGTTTCCCTTTCCAACAAGATGTCCTCCCTCCAACCCATCTCCACGAGTTTCATTTTACGATTGATTATATATCTATTTATTCTCATGATCATTATGTGCAGGAATTATCTTGTTTGTTTCACATGATTAAGCACAAGGGGAGATACTTTGATGAGATGATCAATTGGTTGCACTAGTTGTATGACTTCACTGTAAATCATCTATCACCTAATATTTAGGGCCCCAAGGACCCCAGGTAAGTAGGTAGGTCATATTTATTTCCTCGCATCTGCATCTTGATTTCTCATATTATTTTAGATGCATTCCATATTTCATTTTTCTTTACTTGCATATTGATTTCATGCTTAGTTTAGAAATACTTGAAAAAAATGCTAATTTTTTTTTTCTAGATTAGTTTTCATTTCTGGATTTTGATGTATATGGAAAAAGGGTGATAGAACCACCCCAAATTTTATGGTTTCATGTTTAAGTGTAGGCACAAGTCTACCAATATATGTTTCGGTTCTCATGCACTCTACGACGAGCACATGTCCCCAAGTAAGAGCTAGATGTTATCCCAATTTTGTGGGATAACTAAGGAGATGATGTCTCGAGGCCCTCAGGTTGAAGATATGGAGTGTCTAGAGACCACATGACTAGTAGTGTCCACTTGCACATACAAAATCCTTCTCTATCACCACATTCTGATTCATTTTCAGCGCATCCACCACACCAACTAGCTTCTGGAAGGCAAATGAGTCTTGCTCCACGCGGTACAAGTTAGGTATTGTGGCAGGTAATCACCCTAATATTTGAGGCATTTAAACATGTTGTATTTAAGATTCTTTTGATTATATAACACCTGCTTGGACATTATGCTTTTGATTTTTTTTCATCTTGGTGAGTGTCATAAATTTCCTAGTAAGTGGCCAACCTTTGGGGAAGGTTTGTGACTAGGGGTCCCTTAAGGGGTTATCGTACCATTCCTAACCATACTTACCACTTTCCGCTCATTGCAGTCCCATCGTATTTCCCTCTTCTAGTCCCTTTGACTTTAGTGACCCAAGAAGGAAATGTACCTCTCATGGGAAGAAGGGGTTGAAGGCCCAGAGGGATTGCTATCGGATAAAAAGATAAAATTCTAAATAAATGGCAGTGAATGCTTAAGGGGTTAGTTGGAGGATGGGAGGTCTCATCACAAGTCAAATTACCATGGGTATTTAGTGGTATGAAATTACCATCATCTGGTCAACAGGCCATGGTAGTGATTCTCAGTTACAAAACTAAGAGAATGGGAGTCTCATCACGAGCCAAACTTCTCATTTCCAAGAGGTATTTGTGAATGAAATTGTCGTTATATTGACACCAAGCCAGGAAAATGGCCTTCAACTTGTTCCTTAATACATGAAATAGATATAAACAAAAAGAAAGAGCTAAAAATAAAGAATGACAAAAAGATGGGCTTGGAAAAATTGCATCGCAAACAAAGGTGCCACACACCCTCTACAAAGGAACCCATAAATGAGATAATATGAGCCCTTGCATGTCATGAAACTCATTGACCTATGAAGTATAAATCCCTTTCCACCTCATCACCCATTACATAACCTTGAAAGGCTATCATTGGGAGCATCCCCTACTTGAGGGTTTTGGCCTACCCAATAGGACTTTTACGACACCCCTCCCATACTTAAACATGGTCAATCGTATAGGGTATTTGAGAATTTGTTTAATTTGATGAGGTAGTTTTGATGCACATGCTTAGGTGCCTTGCTTATTAGATGTGGTTTACACTTGTCATGATATCTTTTACTTGAGATATTTGGAGGGCGTACCCTTTTGTTTTGTAGGACCTTTTTGTTGGACAATTTTGGAGGAACAAACCTAACTTGGGATTCCATGGGGCTTGAAGACCACAGGTTGGATGCCAAGGGCCTGTTGAGGGGTCCTAAATCCCTTTAACTCAATATTAAGAACCAAACCCGCCATCAAGGCCCAATTAGATTCTGCATCGTTTAATGGTGGAATGGTTCTCCATATCTTGCGATCCAGCCAATTAATAGATGGGATTTATGTAGTGATTAACAGGATGTCTTCTTGTGAAAGCTCCTCCTTCAGTTCAAACGTTCTATTTTTGTATTTTTTCTTATAGGTTGGACCGATACAAGATATTTTCTAGTATAAACCAACTGGGTAACAAAGGGGAAAGGAATTAATTACTGAAGAAGGTTGAGCTCAAGATAACCCTCATACTCAAGCATGCAGACAACGATTCTTACACTGACAACAAGCCTAGTACTAATACATTAACCTGTTGGTGTTCAAATTGTTGATTGAGATACGATTATTAGAAAAATACATACATGCAGTAAACGATGGAAGACAAATAGTTTCCTTTGCTCTAATCATTGATCACACATTAATACAACAATCTATTTTTCATCATTAAATACAAGAACTATAAAAATGTTGAATCAAATAACTTATCAACAGATTCAGAGGCTCTTACTCGTTACAACATCCATACATAAGATAAAAATCAGAAATAATTCTTATTCAGATCCAATCACACACGCTTTTGATGAAAAAACACAAACTTGTCTCTGGTCCTAAACATGACTTCTCAATTAAGGTAGCTCCGAAATAGTTCTTTACAAATCGAAAAATGAGGGTCTTTGCAAAAACCATCTACCTCTTCTTACAGGTCGATCTCCTTATTTATAACATATTATTAACTAAAAATAACTATCAAAAGTGCAAGCTAAGTAAAACAAAACATCGCCACATGGCGCTTTCATCGCTCAGTTTTCTAAGAGTCATCAAATGGTTTCACTTGAGTGGATGACTCTTCTCGTACTCAGACCATTTGAAAAAGATATCCTCACATATGTTGGCATACAAGAATCTGTGTTGGTCCATTGGGTCCAAAAGGATCTCCTTTATCTCCATTGTCTGTGCCTGATACTTGACTATTCTAGCACTTAACTGCTGCAACACTGTTCGAGCCTTGATCGGGTGTTCCATGAACTGTTGCACTTGTCCCGGCACCATGTTCGCCACCTTTTCTATCTCCACAATCCACGATGAGTCTTATTCAACATGTAATTTGACTATGTCATGCAAGTCGACAAAGTCATCGGGTGTGTCGAATTCTGGAAGGCARATGTCTCTCATCGCCCGATTGATATTGGTCCAGCTCTTTTCGCACTTGACCCATTTATCTTGGATTTCTTGATGAGGTTCTTGGGCCATTTTCACCCAGTATTCGACTGAATTTTTTATGCGGTCGATGTTGCTTTCCCTTAGTACCCAGATGTCGTGCTCTTTTGCATCTCGGCCCTGTTGAACCGCACTGATGTAGTCGATCCTTTCCACTTCTTGGTGTGCTTTCTCATACCATATTTCCATATCCTTGCACGTTTCTAGTGCCATGAGGGTGTCTTCTTGGAAATCGACTATCCCTGCAGTGAAAAGGTGTCGCTCATTCGTAAATTTACAATAGGCCTCCTAGAATTTGCTTCTCAGGAACACCGTGGCTTGTGTGGAGTCCTGATAATATTTCTCCAAATGGCGTAGATGCTCCAAATCCTTCAACACAATGGCCAAATCCTCTTCATCCTTCCTCGCTGTATCGAGGGTGGCATCTATGATTGTCATCCCTGCGTCGATAAGCTTAGACGTCTTGGCATGCTCTGTGCTAATCAATTTCTCCTATGTGGTGATGAGGATGGAGTGATCTAGAGTAAGCCTCATATTCTTGGTGGTTATTTTCATGATGGATTTCCTCTTTAGGTCATAAGAGATGTATTGTATATCAACGACCTCATCCACGGGTTTGGGGATTTGTTGCTCTCCCCAGGTAAGCATGTTTCCTAGGCTCCTAACGGTGAATATATGTTCAAGACTAGGTTCTTGAACCTCTTCTGTGTCTTCCGAAAGTTTGGCCTCTGGTTGTTGCTCATCGAGAGGTAAAGTATCGGCTGAAATTGAAGCATAAGGGGAAGACTTAGTACTTACTTGATAGTTGGTTGTTGAGACACTGATTTCCTGCTGTGGAACTTCTTCTTCTTGTTCACTCGACCCTAGCTCGTCCTTCAGGTTGTCCTCTTGGGTCCCTAGTACATTGATTAGCTCAGTGTCTAAGACACTTTCGACCTCCTGGTCACTCTGTGGAAGGTTTTGAATTTGAGCATCGAGAGCTGGGGAAGATGCCTTATTGGGTTCCTTTTCCTCTGTGATCTGCACCGGAGTCAACAGGGAAACCTGCAAACTCTGCTCATCATCATAGATCGTTATTAAGTTGTGGAGGGGGTTTGGTGCACTTGCTCTCCTTGATGTCCTCGCTATCTTTGGATGAGATGAAACATCCCCTAGTGATCTAGCTTGTGGCGTTTAAACTTCAGGGTTATCCAACCCGATGATCTCTTCAATTTGTATTGGTTCTAGGTCACTTGGGCCTACCCAGATTTTGATTGGGTTGTTGGCAGGGACCCTTGTCATTTCCATGAGGTCCGGGTCAATCTACAACTGATCAATTACTGGTTGCGCCTGTTCCATTAGGATAAATACCCTTGCTTGTGCCTACGATGTCATAAAAAGTCTCTTGTACTACACCTTTGTTGCCTCTGTCGCTCTAATTTATTCCCTGGCTCTAAGGGCCTCTTGATCCGACTGCTCTATTGTTTCCACCTGTTCATCCATGCTCATGGCCTTGAACCTAGTCATTTTCAGGTCGTCCATTCTTTGCCGCACCTTGTCCCAGTCTTGGGCGTTCTCAGTGAAGACTTCATATTCAAACTTGTCGTGAGAATATGGCCAACAGGATGACACTTGTGAAGCATGTTGCAGGACCAGGCCCTTTGGATCGTGCCTGTGGAATCGACCCGTCGAGAATCTGAATTCGATTTTTTCTTGAGCGGTATCCTTTACCAAGTAGAACCATACATGGAAACCATAGGGTATGAAGTCATGTTTCTTGTCCTTGACCAGGGTGGCGTTGTAGCCCTGCAAGATGGTTTGATAACATATTTCTCCTACGACAAGCCGGTTTGGGACATGAGTTGGTAGGAGATGTGGTTCTCCGGTGGCCCCGAACACCCTAATGTAGGTGGCACGCTCGTCCAAATACCAATGGCCTACCTTGGATATCATCTTCTTGGCAGTCGTCGATAGCCTTAGGCATTCCTTCTTAAAAAGAATAAAATAAATTCGGGCGATGAATTCATCGCAGATGAGGGAGTAAGATTTCTTATACCTATTTTCCCATAGCACGTTGAAGTAGACGTGGAATGGGATCTCTACAACATGCCAGCTCAGATTCATGTCGACAAAGACGTTTCTGGCGCACATGACATTGAGGAGGTATGAATCCATGTAAAAAATCGGTGCTTCCCCTTCCTTCGGTGCCCGATCCTGTTGCACACAGATGCTCAGTTGCTTGGAGATTATTTCTCCCCAGTTGAAGTTGCACCTGACGATTGCAACTATGTATGCCAAAGGCATCCATGCCTCTGAAAACCTGGAGCAATCTTTCTCTCCGTACAATCAGCAGATGAGAGCCACCAAATAGATGTATGGCTCCCTTAGGTTAACTGTCCCATACCAGCCAGTGCTCCGGTTGGTAAACCTCTTGTCCTCCCTCAACCATGAGGCCATCACTCAGCTGGTGTCGTGGAATTCATATAATTTCACCACGAAGTTTGTGTTTAGCCACTCCTCAAGGTCTCTAAGTTTTTAGTATTTCTAAACTTCTACCGGGAGGAACACTCTGACACACCCGCCATTTTCATCATTGATTAAACATTTATGTGTGTCGGTGTGGTCGATGATCCACTTCAGGACTTCTATGTAGGGAAAAATGGGGGTTCTTCTTGCCACCATATGTAGATATGATCATCAGATGTTTGGGAACACCTGGTTGTTGAGTGCCCTTACGTCTGGATCACTGTGTGGGACATATTCTAGGTATTCCTCTTGGATGATCTTGTTAAAGATATATCCCCACTGTGGGAGCACCATCTCAGACTTGGTGCTTGCCTCTATATTTCCAAAGGCTGGAGGCTGGATGAAAACCTTCTTTGTTGTTGTCTTGGCGACAGGCTCCGACTAAGAGACATACTCCAATTGCCTCGCGGTTCCTGGAGAAGAACCTTTGCCCGTCTCTGGTTCTTTTAGCTTTGGTGCTCTCGGTGAGCGTCTGGTCATTGGATTTCTTGGTGGCATTGTCCCTGCAACTTAAGCATAATTTCAGAGACTATGAAAAAACAAATAAACACATATAAATTATAGCCATGTAAAATTTACAGACTTAGATATATACCTATGAATCTTGTTAAAACATGGTTGTTTTGATAATCACGAAGTCGATACAGCCTTTGAGTTTCTCATCTTGCTCCTTCAGACGCTATGGAATTATCTTACGCACAAAATGATTTCATTCACAACGGCTCAAGAGATTTTAAACAAGAAATTAGATCTTACCGTGTCGCATCAACCATTCAATTCGGGTTATAAGTGAATTTTCAATAAATCAATCGTTGAATATTTAGAACTTAAATTCATCGTGGGTTGACGACGGAGGCATGGGTGGTGATGTGGTATATCAATTATTTTAAATGGATGTTTTTATTGGCGCATGAGGTAGAAACTAATGCAGGCTTGGGTATTAATTAGCTTCTTAAATGCTCAAAATCTGATTGTATCTAATGCTAAAATGCCCCCTCTTGTCGCTCTTTCAGTGGGTGGATAGGGGATCTAGGTTGTGCTATGAACGTTTTTCATTGATATATTCCTGCAAAAATCTCTGATGCCAATCGATCTTACCGTACAATGCTGACGTGGAAAAGTTGACTCAAAGGTGTGAACCGAACCTAGGGAACCAAGAATGACTTGTGATAGTACTAGGCCGTACGATCCTCTTACCTGGTAAAGACACATGGCATTGAACACTAGTGACTTAATTCATGTGTATTAATTAGAGTCGAGACTTTCCTTAAGTTATTCGTTCTAAAACAAACCTTATATTTCCAATGTCGAAAAAGTGTCTAGGATTGGCGATCGACGATAAACCTATCAAAGAACTTTTCAGATCAGCTCCCTTGAAAAAGTATCGATGTCGAAAGTGCATTAGGGATCGGCAATCGGGGATAACTTTTATCGTGGTCAATTTTTTTGTTGTGATCTTCTTGGGTTTTCCTCGATTCCGATAAAGCATGTCAGGCATTGGCTATCAGTGATATCTTTTCGTTCTTCATGAACGTCTATCCCCCCAATCTTTTACCGATGTCGAAGTGGAATCAACTATCGGCGATATCTTTATGTGAAAAAATTAACGCAAACCAAAAATTCCTTTTTTTGATGTCATTGGAGATCGACGCTCAGTGACTGAGGTTTTCCGAGTGGTTCTTTTTTCTTCTTTGAATTCCTTCTGATATCGAACCTGAGCACATTGTCAATTATTTATTCAGCTGTTAAGGTGTTTTTAGTCATGGGGTTTCATAAGTTCAAGAAAACCTGAATAGGTGATGAGAGTCATGAAAATAAGAAAAGACAAAAAAATTCCCAAAATGAAATCGAATCAGAGAGTGGAGAAGATCAAGTGGTACCCAAAAAAGTAAAAAATTGACAAAGGCTTTTTTAGGGTGTGTTGAGTGCTCAACAAATGGAAACTTACTAGGTGAAATAAGAATCTATGTTCCTACCTCAGGCTCAGCTGAGGAAAAATATTGTTAAGAAGTTAACTGGTTTTTTAGCAAAGCCTCTTTTATCCTTGATTTTGAAATTCCATGGTTGGTGCATCTGGGCCTGCCTGTGGGGTTTTCAACCTTTATTCCACCTTTGTTTCCTATAAACTTGAATCATGCCGCCTTTGACAAGATTCGAGTAAATCATTCACTGGCACCAGGCCCTTTAGTTATCATCATTCATTTTCTACGGAGTTGCTCCACTGGCAGTGAGCGTCCATAGCCCCAACGGAGTCACCCCGACGTCATAGACCTTGCTTCACTGCCCTCAAGTGTCCATAGCCCCGACTGAGTTATCTATAGACCCTCTCCTATTGTGCACTCATTTGATATAGTTGATTTTGTTTCGGTAGAATTCCCTGAGTGAGTGGGAGAGGAGGACGTCTGTTATTTGCAAAATGAGACGGTTAAGGTGAATCTTTTGCTAGCTCTGTCTTGACGTACATGTATTCCTTTCTAGCTTACCACCTTTCCCTTAAGGTTTTACCAAACCACCAGGCATACACTTCATCACTTTTCCAAGGTTGTTCATCTGGACAGGTTAGATAGAAAACCCTTTAAAACAACCGCAGGTATCCTATTGCTTCTTGTGTTTTATGTAAGCAATGAGTTAGGAACAGAGTTTGTCATATCGCATGAATTAAGGTCAATCAATTTCTTGTTAAACAAAAACTTAAAAAGCAGAGAAGTGCTATAACAAGAAACAAAAAAACAAAAATGGACTCTGTGATCAACCTACCTCAAAACAAAACATCATAAAAACACATACACACATATTTTTCTTTTTAATGAAAATGTTGTTTTAGGGCTTGTCCATTCACCGAGAGGGCGTCAGATTCCCCCCTCAGATTCTATAACTGATATGTGCCTACCCCAATTTTATCGGCTACCTGAAAAGGTCTGAGCCATAGATTCTTAAACTTAGAATGTTTTCCCTTCGGCTCATTTGCTTTGTCCCATTTTAGGACTAAGTCTCCTACTTCAAAATCCTTCTATTTGGCCTCATGCTTATCAAACCACCTTTTAAATATCTATTGATGAGCTATGAAATTTGATTTTTTTTTCTCCCTCTCTTCTTCTAGAATGAGAAGGGTATCAATTCTTTGGTGTATACTTGATGAGGGTTGTCCTCTAGAATCCTGAGCAAGTTGAAGAGATGGAAGATATAGCCCATTCGGGAGAATGGCTTCCTGTCCATATACCAGAAAGTATGGGGAATTTCCTATAGCTTCCTTTGATGTTACCTTATCATCCCATAAGGCATTATGGAGTGAACTGTGCCAATTCCTTTGTTTGTCTGTGATTGTCTTCTTTAATATCCTCACTAGGTTCTTATTAGTTGATTTTGCCACTCTGTTCCCCTGTGGATAATAGTTTGCAGAGTATCTGATTATGATTCCTTTATCTAGAGAAAACTCTGTTAATAGGGTGGAAGAAAAGTAAGCGACATTATCAAAAACAAGGATGGAAGGAATACCGAACCTTGTTATCAAATGTTGTTCTATGAATTGGATCACCACCTTTTCGTTTACATGAGTCAGAGGGATAGCCTCTTCCCATTTCGTGAAATAGTCTGTGGCAGTCAGTATGTATCTATGTTGTTTTAAAGAACTTGGTGTAATTTATCCTATGATATCTAACCCCCATTGCTCGAGTGGACTAGAAACGACCACAAGTTGGAGTGGGACAACTGCTCTCTTTTCCCTCTCCGCGCTTATTTGTCAAGTTCTACAGTTTCTAGCGTATGTGTGAGCATTCCTGAATAGAGTAGGCCAATAATAGCCAACTCTCAATATTTTGTGAGCAGTGGTGTTTCCTGTGAAATGCCCACCTGCAGGACCATCATGGAGCTCCTTCAGAACCTTGTTTTCATCTTCACGTTCGAGACATATTAAAAGTACCCCATCATAATTAACACAGAAGAGCACCGAATTTATGAGGCAATATTTTGTTGATTTTAACCTGAGGGATCTCCTTTCCCTAGGATTTAGGTTTTCTAGGCAAGTCCCATGATGCAAGAGATAAGTCAGTTTCTCATACCAAGACTCTTTCCCTGCGGAGATGTATGAAKCTTCACCACACCATAATGCCAATTCATTCTCCCATCCAGAGTCTTCATTTACTTGGTCCTGGGCTTCAACTGTCAGTTTGCATAATCCTTGTCCCTTAACCAATTTAGCAGGTTTTATATCTAGATCAAATTCTTGGACTAATGCCATCCAGTTTCCTCTTCTTTCCCCCATCTCCTGTTCAGTGAATAGGGATCAGACTGCAAGGTGAGGCACGATGAATTTGGTATGGTTCTTTAGGATGTAAGAGCTGAAGTGTTTCACTGCCTTGTATATTGCATAAGTATGTTTGTCTATATCAGGGTAATTTAGTTCGACCCCTTGGAGATTAGTGCTCATGAATGAGACCGGGGCCTCGTTGTTGTCATCATCCTTCTAAGTCAATATTGCAACTAACGATTGGTCGAAGGCAAAAGTATAGAGGAATAAATATTTTCTAAAATCGGGACTTCGCAACACTGGGGATTGAGATATTGCAGCCTTAATATTGTTGAAAGAACTCTTTCATTCATCATCCCACTTAAATTCAGCATCTTTGCAAATCATTTTTTGTAAGGGTTTGATAGTTTCAACGAAATTGGGGGTGAATTTCCTCATAAAACTGATTTTCCCAAAGAAGGATTGCATAGCATTTTTGTTGTGGGGTAATGGAAGTTGAGCTATAGCCCTAATCCATTCTGGGTCTATGCGAATTCTTGTTTGAGATATAATATGACCTATCAATTTACCTTCCTCGACACCAAAAATATTTTTCTTAGGGTTTAAGGATATATCGTATTTCCTACACCTTTCAAAAATTTGGGTTAAGTGTTGGATGTGATCTTCTTTGTTATTTGAATACACAGTCATGTCGTCCAAATAGACTACTACACACTTGTTGATTAGTCCCCAAAACACTACGTCCATGGTCCTCTGGAAGGTTTCCCCTGGATTGATTAACCCAAAGGGCATACATTTATAAGAGAAGGTTCCCCACTTGGTTTGGAAGGTAGTCTTCAAATGGTCTTCCTCTAAAACTAGAACTTGGTTGTAACCTGAAAAATCGTCCACGAGGGAGAAAATCTCAGAGCCAGACACGGTCTACAAGAGTTACTCCATTGGTGGGACTGGGTAGTTGTCATTTTCTGAAGCTCTGTTGAGGTTTCTGAAATCTACACATAAGCGGATCTCTCCAGACTTTTTCCTCATAGGAACCAAATTTTCTACCCATGCAGAGTGTCTAACCTGGAAGATAATCTTAGCATCTAGTAATTTTTTTAACTCCTGACACATGAGAGGCTCCAGGGATGGGTGGTACTTTCAGAGATTCTGTTGGAAGGGTTTCACTTCAGGATTTAATGGGATAGTGTTTTGAATGATACAAGTATCATAAGTTTTCAGATCTCGGTAGGAGCATGCAAAAACATCTTGATATTGTCTGAAAATTTTGAGATATGCATTCCTTTCCTCTTTAGATATTGCCTTGTCAAGATTTATATTCTTGGGGTTTTCCAAGGTTCTTAGATTTATAGTTTTGTACATGGGACAAGAACTCCCCATATTTGTGTTTTTTGACCCTTTGAATCTTTCCCTTAAGTCAAAAAGGTTTTCTAAATTGGCTACCCATTTCGATATCGTGTGAGACTTTGGTTTGTTGGTCGGTTGATCTATATGAGGATCGGTTTGTGCTAATTTCTCCTGAAATACTTCATCGTCAATAGCCAAGTCTTTAAAATAATCCTGATTGGTCAAAAATTTTATGATATTCTCATCTCCTTCAAAGACCTTCCAATTAGAAATATTGTGGGGCACTGATGGTTTGTAGAGTATCTCCACAGTGAACCAAGAGGCTTCATAGTTTTCTAGAGGTGATAGCCTTGAAGAAGCAGTGGCCAAAGAATTAGCAGGAGTGTTCTTTGTTCTGGGGATCGTTGTAATGTTGAAGGCTTCAAAATGTTCTATTAGCCTGTGCACTTCATGTTGGTAATTCTTCAGGTGGGGAGAGTTGCAATGTATAGTGTTCATTACTTTTCTAACAATGATTTCAGAATTTCCGAAAACCTTCAATTATTTAACGTTTAAGTCTATGGATTTATTTAGGCCTTGTACTAGAGCTTCATACTTGGTGGTGTTGTTTGTTTATTCAAATTCTAGTCTACAGAACAGGAAGTTTCATTTACCTTTTGGATCAATGAGGATGCACCCTGCCCCTGACCCTTCTTGCGATTTAGATCCATCAAAGAATAAGGTCCAAATTTTGGGGCAAAAACCATCATCTTCCTTTTTTTTATCACTTTTCTCCTGTCCTCCTATATGTTATGTAGTTTCTAATACCAGTTCCTAACAGAAGAGGCTTTCCTCCGTCGTCGTTGGAAAATTCTGTTGAAAAATTATTTTGGAGTTTTGAGTAAGAGGAACATCAGATGAGAGGGGAGAGAAATTCCCGAAATCAGAGTTACAAGAATAATTGCCTAGTGTGGGGAAATATGTCGATGAGGGTTCGTTAAGGGTTTCTAGGTCGGTGACAATATGTTTTATATTTCTTTCCCTATCAATTATAATTATATTTGTGTGTCCCTTTGATGGAAGCCAAAGGTGAGCCCAGTCTGTACTTAAGTATCCGTTTAACTTCTCGAACCAATCTCGGCTCAGTAGCAATCCATAAGATTATGGGATATCTACTACAATGATTTCAATTACTTGAACAAATTTAGGGTGTGCCGCCATTTTGATCATTACATCTTTGAGCTCTCCCATAACCTTCACCTGGGTTATGTCCAGTTGTATCACATGTTTATCACTTTTGAGAGGGGCTATGTTTAATTTCTTGCAAATAGACAATGGCATAACATTAGAGGTAGCTCATGAGTCAACCAAACAGTTATGGAGGTTCTTGTTGAAGACTTCAAATGTCAAAAGGAATGGTGGAACAAAAGACTTTCCCTTCTTATATTCAGAGCAAGCGTTCACAGTTGGTTTATTTCTTAGATCTAAGAGGGCTGGATTTTCTCCTTGATCAATGCTCGTTGTAGGATTTCCTACTGGCTTCAATGCTTGTAACAAAAAGTACTTTTGTTGAGGGATTCTACACATGTCCGTGTCTGATATATTTGCCTTCAACTTTTTCAAATCTTCTACTATGTTGTAGTCTAGATTGGGCGTTTCTCGTGTGTGGATGTTTATAGGATTTCTTCGAGGGACAAAAGGTTCTTTTGGGTGATCGAGAGTTGGTTTTCCTCTCAAATTTTGGGTCATAGTAAGGTCATTTGAGACAAGTTGACCCCTACTTCATGTTTGCACAGCCAAGACCTATGCTAGTGGTTCTTGAACCTCAAATAGGTCATCAGAAGGCATTGGTAGGTCAGGGTCCCATATAAGCATGGTTGTTTCTTCTGGTGGATCAACTTCTTCATGATCAACAATATTCATAATTGATTCGCTTGATTGTTCGGTTAGTGAAACCTCATCTAGGAACCAGTTGGCCATCAAATTCATGGCATGCACCCATTGTGGGCAGTCTCTTTCAGAGTGTTTCTCTTGGTGATAGGTACAGAAAGAGTCGGATGTTACATTTCCCAGTTCGATGTTTAAGTTGGTTGGGGGAGGTTCAATTTCTTTGAATGGTGGATTTCTTTTAAAAAAAGGTTTATAGGGCCTCTGGCCTTGGTTTCCTTCCCCTGCACTTCTTTTCATGTCTATGATTTCATTTGACATCTTCTTAACCATGCATTGTAGATGTTCTATGTCTCCACTTCCCTTTTCGAGACCTTGTTCTGTTTGTTTCCTTGGGGATCTAGTCAACATGAGTCCTCTCTTGGGGGGAGATTGAAATTACTTCTTAACTAATGAGTCATGACCTTCTTTACATCCCTTCATTTGGAATTCTATTGTTTTGGATTCTTCAAAATTTTCAGCTAAGGTTGCTTTAGCAGACCTCTTCACAAACATGAAAATAGAAAGCTAGGAGAGAATTAGCGTATACTTCGATTTGCAACTCCCAAGTGGGTTTATATTTGGGTTGAATTTTTTTTAGGATAGTGGTGAACCATTGATTAAAGTATTTAACCTTCTCCTTAGAACTCATGGTGGCAGTGAACAACTCGGCCATCAAATCTCCTGTAGTGGTTTCTTCTGCAAATTTATCTAGGAAATCCTTTTGAAACTTCGTCCAACTAGTTATGGACCCTACAAGTAAGTTAAAATACCACGTGGAGTCTAAATTCTCAAAAGTATAGGGGAAAATTCTACACACTACATATTCATGTTGGACATTCATCAGTCTGATAGCTAGTATGAATTTTTTGATATGGTCTTCAGGCAATCCTGAGGTTTCATGATCAAATTCAGGGAGTAAATTTTCTGGATGTCGAGAAAGGTTATGTACTCGACCGGGGATGGCCAGAGAATCTCTAGCCAACCAAGGTTGATTATTTTGAGGTGGTTTCCCCTTTCTTCATTATTATCATTGTTATATTCCATGTCGTTCGACCCCAAAATTGAGTGTTCTGAGTTAAACCCTTCCTCGTCGAAAAAGACGTCAGGCTTGGAGAAGTTATCGGTTGGTGTTTCGGGGATTAGATTAAGAGAATGTTTGATTTTGGTGAGGGAGAAATCTATCAGGTATTCTACTGTGTGAACGAAAACATGGTCGGGGGTGTCGACCACTGGTCTGCTTACTTGTTTTCTATGAGGAAGTAACAGAGCTAAGGGAAGTGCTCTGATTTGTCGGACGTAATCTCTAGTGATTCTTTTGAATTGGTTCAACTCCTTGTGAGGAAGAGCGTAAGGTATTTCAGGGAATATATGTTCTTCCTCTTGTTGGGGTGAGTTAATCATTTCAGGAGTACTCAATGTGTGTGGGATGTCTTGGGAATGACTAGCCATGCATGTGGGATGTTTTGAATCTATAGGCTGTGTGAAATATTATGTCAAAAATATTGTCAGTCATTCATTCTTCAAGCCCTCCTTCTAGCACCAATTATGTTGAGGGGTCCTAAATCCCTTTAACTCAACATTAGGAACCAAACCTGCCACCGAGTCCCAATTAGACTCTGCAACATTTAATTATGGAATGGTTCTCCAGATCTAGCGATCCGACCAATTAATCAATGGGATTTATGTAGTGATTGACAGGATGTCTTCTTGTGAAATATCTTCCTTCAGTTTGAACGTTCTCTTTTTGTATTTTTTCTTATAGGTGGGACCGATACAAGATAAATGCTAGTATAAACCAACTGGGTAACAAAGGGGAAAGGACTTAAATACTGAAGAAAGTTGAGCTCAGGATAACCCTCATACTCAAGCATGCAGACAATGATTCTTACACCTACAACAAGCCTAGTACTAATGCATTAACCTGCTAGTGTTCAAATTGTTGACTGAGATACGATTATTAGAAAAAGACATACATGCAATAAACGATGGAAAAAAAAATAGTTTCTTTAGCTCTAATCATTGATCACGCATTAACAGAACGATCTACTTTTCATCATTAAAGACAAGAACTATAAAAATATTGAATCAGATGACTTATCAACAGATTCATAGGCTCTTACTCGTTACAGCGTCCATACATGAGATAAAAATCAGAAAAAATTCTTCTTCAAATCCAATCACACACGCTTTTGATGAAAAAACACAAGCTTGTCTCTGGTCCTAAACATGACTTCTCAATTAAGGTAGCTATGAAATAGTTCTTTACAAATCCAAAAATGAGGGTCTTTGCAAAAACCATCGACCTCTTCTTATAGGTCGATATCCTTATTTCTAAAATATTATTAACTAAAAATAACTATCAAAAGTGCAAGATAAGTAAAACAAAACATCACCACATGGTGCTTTCATCACTCAATGTTCTAAGAGTCATCAAATGGTTTCACTTGAGTGGATGACTCTTCTCATACTCCGACCATTTGACGAAGAGATCCTCACATGTGTTGGCATATGGGAATCTATGTTGGTCCATTGGGGCCGAAAGGATCTCCTTTATATCCACTGCATGTGCTCGATACTTGACTATTATAGCACTTAACTGTTGCAACACTGTCTGAGCCTTGATCGGGTGTTCCATGAACTGCTCCACTTGTCCTGGCACCATTTTCACCACCTTTGCTATCTCTGTAGCCCACAATGAGTCTTTTTTGGCATGTAATTTGACTATGTCATGCAAGTCGACAAAGTCATCGGGTGTGCCGAATTCTAGAAGGTCGATGTCTCTCATCGCCTAGTTGATCTTGGTCCAGCTCTTTTCGCACTTGGCCCATTTCTCTTAGATTTCCTGATGAGGTTCTTGGGCCATTTTCACCCAGTATTCGACTGATTTCTTTATGTGGTCGATGTTGTTATCCCTTAGTACCTGGATGTTGTGCTCTTCGACGTCTCGACCATATTGAACCGCGCTGATGTATTGATCCTTTCCACTGCTTGGTGTGCTTTCTCATACCATATTTCCATATCCGTGCATGTTATCAGTGCCATGAGGGTGTCTTCTTGGAAATCGGCTATCCATGCAGTGAAAAGGTGCCGCTCATTCGTAAATTTACTATAGGCCTCCTAGAATTCGCTTCTCAGGAACATCGTGGCCTTTATGGAGACCTCATAATATTTCGCCAAAATTATGGTGTAGATTCTCCAACTCCTTCAATGCAGCGGCCAACTTCTCTTCATCCTTCCTCGCTAGATCCAGGGTGGAATATGTGATTGTTCTCCCTACGCTGATAAGCTCATACGTCTTGTCATGCTCTGTGCTAATCAATTTCTCCTTTGTGGTGATGAGGATGGAGCGATCTAGAGTAAGACTCCTCTTCTTGATGGTTCTTTTCATGATGGCTTTCCTCTTTTGATCATAATAGATGGCTTGTATATCAGGGACCTCATCCACGGGTTCGGGGACTTTCTTCTCTCCCTAGGTAAGCATGTTTCCCAGGCTCCCGACGATATATATTTGTTCAATACTGGGTTCTTGAACCTCTTTCGTGTGTTCTGAAAGTTTGGCCTCTGGTTGTTGCTCATCGGGAGGTAAAGTATCGGCTAAAATTTAAGCATCAGGGGAAAGATCAATACTTACTTGATAATCGGCTATTGAGATACCGATTTACTGTTGTGAAACTTCTTCTTCTTGTTCACCTGACCCTAGCTTGTCCTTCGGGTTGTCCACTTGGGTCCCTGGTACAATGAGTAGCTCAGTGTCTAAGACACTTTCAACCTCCTGGTCACTTTGTGGAAGTCTTTGAATTTGAGCATCGAGAACTGGGGAAGATGCCTTCTCGGGTTCCTTTCCCTCTGTGATATGCACCGAAGTCATCATGGAAACCTCTAAAATCTCTGCATCATCATAGATCGTTATTAATTCATGGAGGGGGTTTGGTGCATTTGCTCTCCTTGATGTCCTCGCTATCTTTGGATGAGCTGAAACATCCCCTAGTGATCCGATATGTGGTGTTGAAATTCAGGGTTATCCAACCCGATGATCTCTTCAATTTCTATTGGTTCTAGGTCACTTGGACCTACCCGACTTTCGATTGGGTTGTCATCAGGGATCCTTGTCGTTTCCACGATGTCCGGGTCATTCTGCAACTGATCAATTACTAGATGTGCCTATTCCATTAGGATAAATCCCCTTTCTTGTGCCTCTGGTGTCATAGATAGCCTCATGTTCTGCACCTTTGTTGCCTCTGTCGGTCTGATTTCTTCCCTGGCTCTAAGGGCCTCTTGAGCTGACTGCTCTATTGTCACCGCCTATTCATCCATGCTCATAGCCTTGAACCTGGTCAATTTCAGGTCGACCATCCTTTGCACCACCTTGTCCTCGTCTTGGGCGTTCTTTGTGAAGACTTCATATTCGAACTTGTCGTGAGCATACGACCAACAAGACGACACCTATGAAGCATGTTGCAGGACCATGCCATTTGGATCGTGCTTGTGGAATCGACCCGTTGAGAATCTAAATTCGAGTTGGCTCAGTCGTTCTTGTTTGGCTTGAGCGGTATCCTTTACCAAGTAGAACCCTACATGGAAACCATAGGGTATGAAAGCTTGTTTATTTTCCTTGACCAAGGTGGCATTGTAGCCCTGCAAGATGGTTTGATAACATATTCCTCTTATGACAAGTCAATCTGGGACATGAGCTGGTATGAGATGTGGTTCTCTAGTGGCCTCGAACACCCTGATGTAGTTGGCGCACTCGTCCAAATACCAATGTCCTACCTTGGATTTCATCTTCTTGGTTGTCGCCAATAACCTTGGGTATTCCTTCTTAAAAAGAATAAAATAAATTTGGGCGATGAATTCATCGCAGATGAGAGAGTAAGATTTCTTATACCTGTTTTACCATAACACATTGAAGTAGATGTGGACCGAGAGCTCTGCAACATGCTAGCTCATATTTATGCCGACGAAGATGTTTATGGCACACATGACATCGAGGAGGTATGAAGCCATGTAAAAAGTTGGTGCTTCCCCTTCCTTCGACGCCTAGGCCTGTTGCACACAGATGCCCAGTTGTTTGGAGATTATTTCTCCCCAGTTGAAGCTGCACCCGATGATCGCAACTGTGTATGCCAAAGGCATCCATGCCTATGAAAACCTGGAGCAATCTTTCTCTCCGTACAATCGGTAGATGAGATCCATCAAATAGACATATGGATTCCTTAGGTTAATTGTCCCATACCATCCAGTTCTCTGGTTGGTAAACTTATTGTCCTCCCTCCACCATGAGGCCATCACTTGGCTGGTGTAGTGGCATTCATAGATTTTCACCACGAAGTTTGTGTTTATCCGCTCCTCAGGGTCTCTAAGTTTGTAGTATTTCTGAACTTCTACCGGGAGGAACACTCTGACACACCCACCATTGTCATCATTGATTAAACATTTATGTGTGTCAGTGTGGTCGATGAGCCACTTCAGGACTTCTATGCAGGGAAAAATGGGGGTTTTTCTTGCCACCATATGTAGATACGATCATCGAATGGTCGGGAACACCTAGTCGTCGAGTGCCCTTGTGTCTGGATCACTATGTGGGACATATTCTGGGTATTCCTCTCAGTTGATCGTGTTAAAGATATCTCCCCACTGTGTTAGCACCATCTTGGACCCGGTGCTTGTCTTTGTATCGCCAAAGGACAGAGGCTGGATGAAAACCTTCCTTTTTGTTGTCATGACGATAGGCTCCGACCTAGGGACATACTCCAATTGCCTCATGGTTCTTGGAGAAGAACCTTTGCCCATCTCTGGTTATTTTAGCTTTGGTGCTCTCGACGAGCGTCTGGTGGTTTGCTTTCTTGGTGGCATTGTTCCTGCAACTTAAGCATAATTTCAAAGACTGTGAAAAACTGGATAAACAAATATAAATTATGCCATGTAAAATTTACACACTCGAATACATACCTATGAAGCTTGTTAAAACCTGGTTATTTTGATAATCGCGGAGTTGCTACATCCTTCGAGTTGCTCGTCTTTCTCCTTCAGACACTCTGGAATTCTCTTACGCGCAAAATGATTTCATTCACAATGGATTAAGAGATTTTAAACATGAAAGATCTTACTGTGTTTCATCAACCATTCAATTCAGGTTATGAGTGAATTTTCAATAAATCTGTCAATGAATCTTTAGAACTTAAATTCATCGTGGGTTGACAACGAAGGCGCAGGTGGTGATGTGGTCTATTAGTGATTTTAAACGATTGTTTTGATTGGCGAATGAGGTAGCAACTAATGCAGTCTTGGGTATTAATTATCTCCTTGAATTCTCAAAATCCTATCGTATCTAATGCTAAAACGTTTGGTCATGTCGCTCTTTTAGTGGCTGGATTGGGGATCAAGGTTGTGCTACAAACATTTTCCATTGATATCTTCCTGCAAAAAGATACGACGCCAATCGATCTTACCATACAATGATGATGTGGCAAAGATGACTCGGAGGTGTGACCTGGACCTAGGGAACCAAGAATGACTCGGGATAGAACTAGACCGTACAATCCTCTTACCTGGTAAAGACACGTAGCGTTGAATACCAGTGACTTAATTCTCATGTATTAATCGAAGTCGAGACTTTCCTTAAGTTATTCGTTCTAAAAAAAACCTTAGCTTGTTGATGCCGAAAAAGTGTCCAGGATCGACGATTGGTGATAAACCTATCAAAGAGGTTATCAGATAGACTCCCTTGAAAAAGTCTCGATGCCGAAAACACATCGGGCATCGACGATCAAGGGTAACTTATATCGTGGAAAAATTGTTTGTTGTGATCTTCCTGGGTTTTCCCTGATTCTGATAAAGCGCATCGGGCATCGGCTATTAGCGATATATTTTCATTCTTCGTTAACGTCTGTCCCCCCCATCTTTTACCGATGTCGAAGGGGAATCGGCTATCAGTGATATATTTATGAGAAAAACTTAACGCAAACCAAAACTTCATTTTCCCGATGTCGATGGAGATCGACGCTCAGCAAATGAGGTTTTTCGAGTGGTTATTTTTTTTGAATCCCTTCTGATGTTGAACCTGAGCATGTTGGGTGAAGTGTTTGGTTGTCGATTATTTATTCATGTGTTAAGGTATTTTTAGTCATGGGGTTTCATAAGTTCAAGAAAACCTGAATAGGTGATGCAATTCATGAAAATAAGCAAAGACAAAACATTTCTCAAAATGAAATTGAATCAGACAGTGCATGAGATCAAGTGGTACCCAAAAAAGTAAAAATTTGACAAAGGATTTTTTAGGGTGTGTTGAGTGCTCAACATGGCCCACATGCTGGATCACGATGAATTTTCTTTGGAGGCATAGAATACATCATGGATGACCTGGCCTATCCCCTAGTACCCAAACGACTTTCCTAGGAGAGGCAAAACATCACTTTTGGAGGGTTGATGTCATGCTTGAGGGGGTTTGGTGGTGATGGAGTTATTGCACATTATCACTTGGCATGTTTTAACCAAAGGAGCCATGGATTGACCCTAGAACATGATGAGGAGGCTCAAGTATCCCCAACTACCTCCATTTTATTCTCCAATGACTTTCTCAAGGTGTCAATACTTCCCCTAAAGGGGTGTCATCATCTTATTTTTAGGGTTTTCCTTATGAATTTAAATTTTAGTTGAATTGTTTAATTTTATTTGTGTAAAGGGGAAATATTAGGGATGTTGACCCCTATCTTGTGGTTTACCCTAAAAATTTGTGGACAAAATATTTTTAATACTTTGGGTATAAATAGAGATCATTTGTATCTCATTTAAACATAGCTCTCCCTTGTGGAGAAGGATACTTAGCTGAAATTTTTGCTATTCTTGGAGAAATTCATATCTCTTTTGCATTTTGTTATGGTTTTCTCTTTCTATTGATGGAATAAAGTGGTGTGCTACACTTGGATCCTTTTTCTCATGCTTGTAGATGGAATATTCTTGGTCACTTAGGGTTTGATTTTGCATCTATTTGGAATTGGTAAAGAAATTATGCATTTATTTTCTTAAAATTCTTACTTCTTCCATAATTGTTAGTGGATAAGCCCTTGGAGGAGTATAAGGGCATACACCCTCCCCAAGATTTCATTTATTTTCTTGTGAAATGTCATTAACTGCAAGGTTCCTTGGAGAACTACAAGGACATATACCCTCTTATTTCACCTTTGTTTGTTTCACAAATCTTAGGGAGTAAAAGGTCTTACACCCCTAGGTTCAATTGGTTAAGTGTTTCTTATTGTTGTTACAAATTTATGATATAGCCATTAGGTTTGCATCAAACTCTCTTTTTCAAGCTCAATTTCTCACTTTTTTTACCATTGGAATTAGTTGGAAAATTGCTACTATTAATATACTTGATGTTAGCTATTGTTGTGCAATCTTTTGCATGATTTATTGGGGTAAAATTTTGTGTTGTAGAAAAACAATTATACAACCACTTGGTTGTCATAAATATACTATGAAAACTTATCTTTACATCTATCTAAATACCATTAAAGTTGTGTTAAAGTGTTGAGAATTTATCTACATGTTTTATGCTTCATAACTCAACTAATCTTTGATGCTTCAAGTGGTTTAATTTGCAGTAGTTACTTGATTCCATTGTTGATCTACATATTTTTTTACTGGTTCTATTAGGGACACCAATATTAACTCACTTGTCCGCCTAAAATATACTTTTCACAATTGGTTTTTCTTTTGTCTCGGGTAGGTACAAACACTCTCAGCAGGTACCCAAGGTCTTAGAAACCTTAAACCTTTCCCAAGACTCACTCTTAAGCCTTATTAAATCTAGTAAATTGACCTATAGGGGTTTCCATTCATTCATCTCACTTTCCATCTTATTCCCCCCTAGGGTCATAGAGATTCCCCCCTTGAGGTGATTATATCATCTCTAAAGTGACAGGAATACTTGCCTAAGGTGACCATGGGTACGTGTTCTCAAAGATGTTGCCATTTTGTTGGTTGGGATTTTCCCAAACTACAACTTGTGCGATAAAAATTCTCATAAGACTAAATGCACATTATCAACATCACATGTGTGGCACATGTGGTCTGCTATGGTGGACGTCTCACTCATTAATCATGTGTAGGTGCTCCAAAAGTGAAAGATTCCCTCCAAACGATGCAAAGTTTCATCCTCAAAGTGTCACATCACCTCAGAAAGGTGAAACATCCCATCAAAAGG
>ML804036.1:115300-152278 GCA_009831015.1 Picea engelmannii
TGTTATCGCAGGATTTGAACTTGTGCAAATCCCACCACAAGATCCCCAAATCTTGCGTAACTATGGAAGAAACTAACATTGTCACCTTAGTAGGATCTTCCCTCATTTTAGTGATGGAAGAGGTCAACCACAAGGGAGGCTTACCTAGTGACCTCAAGGGATCAAATATAAATTTTAGTATCCAAGCCTATTTCCCCCTATCTTGATCATCAAATAGTTGGTCTAGGTCTATGAAAGAGAGAGAGGTTGTAATGTGGTTTGTTGTACCTGCATGGAACGAGAACACTTTGCAACATATATATATATATATATATATATATAACAAATTCCAAACTCAAGTATGCAAAAATGACCTCTCTTAGACACTAGACAAGTTAAGTAGTTGTGGATCTTGCAAATTGTAGCATTAAACCAGTCTTATAATAGCAAAGAATAATTTGCATCAACAACAACAATTAGTGCTAAAAAATGTAACAAATTAACAAGAAAAGTAAGCATTCATCAAGCCCAACATTATCCAATTGCTAGAATAAATTTCTAAACAAGTTAAGCCACCTTTAGATGAGTGTTTGCAACAATTTAATGTAGTTTACGATGGCTATAGAAAACTTTTATAAAAGAAGCAAATAATATAGTGAGTTTGCTAGGGTTAGAGTTAGTAGAGTTAGTAGAATACTTGAGAGATTTGGAGAAGGGGTTTTATCAATCACTTTCACCATCATAGCTACTTCTAAACTAGTGCCTTTACCATTCTATGTCTATGGAGTCTCAAATGCATCAAATCTTGAAGGTTGAATATCTACTTGAAACCAAGAGGTAGATTTTAAACCCTAAGGTGCAAGCACATTTGGGCCTTAGGATTTAGAATTCAAGGAGAAGGATGTCTAGGGTGCAAGCACTTTTGGGCCCTATATTGTTTCTCCCTTCTTGTAGATTCAACTAGGTCAAAGATAAATTATCTAGGGATAAAATCCTAAAGTTATAGCACTTTAGGGATTTATGGTTCTAACCCTAGCAAGGGAAATACACAAATTTTGGACAAGTAAAACTTTGTGAGAGGAAGAATCACTTATGTTCCTCTCTTAGGGTTTCAACAAAACAAGACTTCTTGCAACAAAATAGCAATTTCACCATTTACATCAAGAACATATCATAGAATTGTAGAAAATTACTTACTTCATCCAAGAAACCAAGAGCATTTAACCCTAATTGCATAAATATACATCCAAAATCAGCAAACCATCCACAAGAGATCCTTTCCAAGCATAGTGCATGAGAGAGAAAGACCAATAACCCCGAAGGGACCGAAAATTTGAAAAGTACTCCTCCACAATGGTGAATAATGATGATGAAATAATGAAATCTAGTGCTAGCCTTCTTATATGAGGCTAGCCTGGCATATTTTTCCACATAACCTGTCAAAATTTAATTAGAAGTGGGGACGACCCCTCATTAACCCTTTACAAATGCTAAAATGCAAAAATAAATCATTATAGGCCACATGTGTAAGACATCAATCCCTCTTGTGAAAGGAGGAGGCATACAAATGCCATGTTGCACCTGTTAGCAACATTACTTGTCTTCAGCATCGGGATATCCAGGTCTGCAGGTTGCACGAGGAGCGCCCAAGCGCAGCGCATAGAAGAAGTCTTGTTCGGACTTAAAATCAAGCAAGTGGGCAAAATTATAGTGTCAACAGTCCTGATCCATCCATATGAGTAGATCAACAGTTGAAGGGAAATTGCAGATAGAGAAGTTGCGCCGAGGATAGCGCAATGGATCGCGCCCATATTGTATACAGGGAAGAATAGCAGCCGTCGATCCAAGGGACGTGTGGCGTGAGATCTAGTTTCGTCGGCTTTTCGGTAGTCACGAGTTCAAAAGGTGAAGGTTTTATGTCGTTGTACATCTCGAAACCCCGAACCCTAAAACGCCGAAAGCGCCCAAAGGTGGGCCCACAATATCGAGGAGCATCCTTAGACATCCATCCAAAGGGGACACCTGGCAGCCAATTGAGCCATCTTGGTGTTTCGTCCATCGTGACCCCAAATCGCAAGGAGCAGCTCCTTCATATTCTCGATGCGCGAGGTGTCGGGAGCATCCATGACTCGGGCCCACAATATCACCGAGTGAGTTCAGGACCGTCAGATCTGAGAGGGATGTGTGGCATCAGATTAAGTCGTCTCGACATTTTTCTCATCACGATTTCAAAAAGAAGGGATTAGCTCCTTCCCATTCGCGAACGCCGAAAGCGCCTTGGGAATAAGCACGTGGTCACAGCCCGTGGTCACTTGGGGAAAGAAAGGAGTTGTGTAAAGAAGGCCAAAGGTGTCAGGTTTCAATCGCAGAAAGACCCGTCCCGACCTCCAGTTTCCATCGGACCCGATCTTGATCCTGATCTTCGCTTGGAGTAAATGAAGACAAGGAGGAGTGGTTGAAACCTCTCCTCATTCATTAAGTGCGAAGTATGGAGGGCCTGGTGAGCGGTCTACTCGAGAGGGTCCTGTGTACCCATTCTTCTAGAGAATCCATGCCGAGTTCTCAACTAGCCGGAGGAAGTTTGCACACGCTAGCTCGGCACTTAATGGCTCAGCTACTCCCCTTGTAGGAGCCACGCGCAGTTAATGTGACGTCTGACAAAGAATTCTCACCCAAATTTGGCTGAAGGGACACCAAGCCTCGAACGACTGAGGACGCCGATGCTAGGCGATTTTCTCTAAGTATATAAACTCAGCCTTTGTATTTTGTAATCTATCAATGGTTGAGCAAGGCTCTCGATGGTAAAATTTAATGAAGCACTGTTTTTCTGGTTATGTCTGGACTCTTGAGACTTCTTGTCTTATGAATGTCAGTTTTTCTTTCGCATCTTTGTTTACACTGTATTAGAACGGCTCGGAATTGGAGAATCCAATCGAGTTGTAACTGTTATAGGATGATGTAGAGTTTGATCACTGTAACAGTTGCATTGTTTCTAACCGGTCCCTGTCATTTTCTTAGCAGTGAATGACTTGGAATTGGAGAATCCAGTCAAGTCCCCCCTTTCAGTTTCCCGAAGCTCTGAACTAGAGGATCTCGCATTTAGAGTTTTTCTTCTACAAATTACTGAAAGGCCTGTTGCCTGAGGTAGTTTGTCCACTCCTCTCACCAAGTCTTCAACCTGCTCATTTTCAAATCAACCCACTGACTGAAGTTAGATCAAGACCTCCTTTGTTCCTCGCATGTCGGACCGAGTCCCTAAGTTTGAGTGATATCTTCCTGAGTCTCTACCCATTTGATCACCCATTAAAAACTATCGTGACATAAAAATGATGGGCGTCGGGCTCTGCTCCTGCTGCAATCCAGGAGTGACTTCCGTCGCCAACATTTCTGGCGCCGTTGTCGGGGACGAAGTTGAAGATTTTCCCTGGGCAGAATGACATTGAGCCTCTGATTCTGAAGGTGCATCAGACATCAAAGCCCTTAAAGATTGCTATTGTGCACCTGGCGACTCCACTGTGGCGACTCCATTGTTTCCACTTCACTGTTTCAGTTGTAGATATTGTTAGCACACCTGAAAGATAACCCAGAGGAGCTTTCTCGAGAAGGTTTCAGCGGCTGCTTTCTCAGCTTGAGAAGCTTCCTGGGGTAACGACAACGTTAAGATCTGGCCTTTGATGGTGAACAAGGACCAGGCATATTTGAAGCTGTGCATCTTTCACCTGGTGACTCCACTGGTTTGATATGGATAAAATTATGGCTCAAAGGTTTTCTTTCTGTGACTTTTCCCAGATAGTTGGGTTTCCTAATGCACTTCCTGATAGAGACCAATGGGAAGATTTCCTCCCTGAATTTCATGCAACAAGTTGGGAGGAACCAGCTGAGCATTTATTGGACTTCCATGAGGCTATTCACCGACACAATATCACGCATAAGGATGTCCGGATTAAGCTCTTCAGGTGTTCATTGAAGGGAGATGCTCTTGAGTGGTGTCGATCTCTTCCCACTGTGAGAATCCGCTCTTTAATATGTTTTCATACAGCTTTCAATTCATTTTGTAAAGACTACTATCCAGCTGATTGTTTGTTTGAAAACTGTTGTGAGGAGTTTTCTTTGCTTCATGAAGCCTCTGCTGGCCCTAAAGACCAGATCCATGATGAAGCTTTTACTGTGGAGGAAAGAATTTGCCAGGAAAATATGGAGGTGTTGAATGATATTAATTGTGTTAGCCCTAGAACGAAAGCATCTGACATTATATCAGATGCCTCTATTCTTTTAGATATTTATAACGATCAACATGCCTCTTGTGGAAATTGTGAGTTTATAGAGAAAATGTGGTCCATGGTAGATGACTCACCTGGATATCGAATTGAAGCAGATGCTCCTAGCAGCTTTGCTCATGATGACGAAGACCCTCTCTTTATAAAAGAGGGGTTAGTTGTGGAAGAGGATTCTTCTCTTTTCCTCCAGGGGGTTTCTCACGATATATTTTTACCTGGGATTAAAGAGAAAAAGATTATGTATGAGCAGCAAGAACCAGCATGTCCCACTATCCCTAAAATGGAATTTTTTTACGGGATCACTATTCTGGAGGAGGATCATATCAATGAAGTACACCCCCTTTTTGATGTATATTATAGTGATGATAAGCAGCAAGCTTATCCTACATTTGATCACTATAAAGATACTGAAGATCCAGTCAGCAAGCAGAACCACCCCATGGTCCCTATTTATGATGAATATGAATCAGACCTAGGGGAGAGCCAAGAAGAAGAGAAGAAAGAACCAGTGGAACAGGTGACTTCCTGCCCTGAGCCCGGCCATTCACCTATGCAGACTCATGAAGTTCAGCCCTGTAGGAGTAGTTGTGGAGAAGAGCAGGCCTGCTTCTACCCTTTTCACAGGGTTTGCCACTCATTCTATGATCCTGTTAGAGAGTACATGGAGTGGCATGTCCTTTATTCCTTGGAGCCACCCTATTCCATATCAACTTCACCCTGTGAGGAAAATTTGAAGAGTGTAGTCGTTCTGTTGTCATAGTTACACCATCTGTTGGCGATCATCGACAGAAAGAAAGAGCTTCCCTTCAGGAAGTTACTTGATTGGCTATGGTGGAATTCTGCTTTCATCTAGCCCCATGTAAAGTGTTTTATTAGTTTAGGATTGTATATAAATAAGCTCCTTTGAGCATGTATCTTTATTTTGTTGCTTTTATTTTTTGGCCTGTATTTTCAGCAGCAGGATGTTTTGAGCCTGACTCCATAGCCCAACAGCAAGGCACTAGAACTGCAAAATAAGTCCTTAGAGCATCACAGGGATGACTCTATCCCCCATGGAGCCTAATGTTAGCAACATTACTTGTCTTCGGCATTGGTATATCCAGGTCTGCAGGTTGCACAAGGAGCACCCAAGCGCAGCACATAGAAGAAGTCTCGTTCGGACTTAAAATCAAGCGAGCGGGCAAAATTATAGTGTCAACGGTCCTGATCCATCCATATGAGTAGATCAACGGTTGGCAGGAAATTACAGATAGAGAAGTTGTGCCGAGGATAGCGCAATGGATCGCGCCCATATTGTATACAGGGAAGAATAGTAGTCGTCCATACAAGGGACGCGTGGCGCGAGATCTAGTCGCATCAGGTTTTCGGCAGTCACGAGTTCAAAAGGTGAGGGTTTTATGTTGTTGTACATATTGAAACCCCGAATCCCGAAACGCTTAAAGTGCCCAAAGGCGGGCCCACAATATCGAGGAGCAGCCTCAGTCGTCCATCCAAAGGGGACACCTGGCGGCCAATTGAGCCATCTCGGCATTTCATCCATCACGACCCCAAACTGCAAGGAGCAGCTCCTTCATATTCCCGATGTGCGAGGTGTCGGGAGCGTCCATGACTCGGGCCCACAATATCACCGAGTGAGTTCAGGACCGTCAGATCTGAGAGGGACGCGTGGCACCAGATTAAGTCGTCTCGACGTTTCACTCATCGCGATTTCAAAAAGCAGGGATTAGCTCCTTCCCATTCGCGAATGCCGAAAGCGCCTTGGGAATAAGCACGTGGTCACAGCCTGTGGTCACTTGGGGAAAGAAAGGAGTTGTGTAAAGAAGGCCAAAGGTGTTGGGTTTCAGTCGCAGAAAGACCCGTCCCGACCTCCAGTTGCCATCGGACCCATTCTCGATCCTAGTCTTCGCTTGAAGTAAATGAAGACAAGGAGGAGTGGTTGAAACCTCTCCTCATTCAATAATTGCGAAGTATGGAGGGCCTGGTGAGCGGTCTGCTCGAGAGGGTCCTGTGTACCCATTTTTCTAGAGAAGCCACGCGGAGTTCTCAACTAGCCGGAGGAAGTCTGCACACGCTAGCTCGACACTTAATGGCTCAGCTACTCCCCTTGCAGTAGCCACGCGCAGTTAAGGTGACATTTGACAAAGAATTCCCGCCCGAATTTGGCTGAAGGGACACCAAGCCTCGGACGACTGAGGACGTCGATGCTAGGCGATTTTCTCTAAGTATATAAACTCAGCCTTTGTATTTTGTAATCTATCAATGGTTGAGCAAGGCTCCCGATGGTAAACTTTAATGAAGCATTGTTTTTCTGGTTATGTCTGGACTCTTGAGACTTCTTGTCTTATGAATGTCAGTTTTTCTTTCGCGTCTTTGTTTACACTATATTAGAACGGCTCGAAATTGGAGAATCCAGTCGAGTTGTAACTGTTATAGGATGATGTAGAGTTTGATCACTGTAACAGTTGCATTGTTTCTAATCGGTCCCTATGATTTTCTTAGCACTGAACAACTTGGAATTGGAGAATCCAGTCAAGTCCCCCCTTTCAGTTTCCCGAAGCTCTGAACTAGAGGATCTCGCATTCAGAGTTTTTCTTCTACAAATTACTGAAAGGCCTGTTGCCTGAGGTAGTTTGTCCACTCCTCTCACAAAGTCTTCAACCTGCTCATTTTCAAATCAACCCACTGACTGAAGTTAGATCAAGACCCCCTTTGTTCCTCGCATGTCAGACCCAGTCCCTGAGTTTGAGTGATATCTTCCTGAGTCTCTACCCATTTGATCACCCATTAAAAACTATCGTGACATAAAAATTATGGGCGTCAGGCTCTGCTCCTGCTGCAATCCATAAGTGACTTCCATCACCAACATTTATGGCGCCATTGTCGGGGACAAAGTTGAATATTTTCCCTGGGAAAAACGACATTGAGCCTCTGATTATGAAGGTGCATCAGACATCAGAGCCCTTAAAGATTGCTACTGTGCACCTGGTGACTCCATTGTTTCCACTTCATTGTTTCAACTGTAGCTATTGTTAGCACACCTGAAAGATAACCCATAGGAGCTTTCTCAAGAAGGTTTCAGCGGCTGCTTTCTCAGCTTGAGAAGCTTCCTGGGGTAACGACAACGTTAAGATCTGGCCTTTGATGGTGAACAAGAACCAGGCATATTTGAAGCTATGCATCTTTCACCTGGCGACTCCATGATTCGAGGATCGATTGGTGACTCCACTGGTTTGATATGGAGAAAATTATGGCTCAAAGGTTTTCTTTCTGTGAATTTTCCTAGATAGTTGGGTTTCCTAATGCACTTCCTAATAGAGACCAATGGGAAGATTTCCTCCCTGAATTTCATGCAACAAGTTGGGAGGAACCAGCTAAGCATTTACTGGACTTCCATGAGGCTATTCACCAACACAATATCACGCATGAGGATGTTCAGATTAAGCTCTTCAGGTGTTCATTGGAAGGAGATACTCTTGAGTGGTGTCAACCTCTTCCCGCTGTGAGCATCCGCTCTTTAACAGGTTTTCATACAACTTTCAATTCATTTTGTAAAGACTACTATCCAGTTGATTGTTTGTTTGAAAACTGTTGTGAGGAGTTTTCTTCGCTTCATGAAGCCTCTGCTGGCCCTAAAGACCAGGTCCATGATGAAGCTTTTACTGTGGAGGAAAGCATTTTCTAGGAAAATATGGAGGTGTTGAATGATATTAATTGTGTTAGCCCTAGAACGGAAGCATCTGACATTATATCAGATGCCTCTATTCTTTTAGATATTCATAATGATCAACATGCCTCTTGTGGAAATTGTGAGTTTATAGAGCAAATGTGGTCCATGGTAGATGACTCACCTAGATATCGGGTTGAAGCAGATGCTCCTAGCAGCTCTGCTCATGATGACGAAGACCCTCTCTTTTTAAAAGAGGGGTTAGTTGTGGAAGAGGATTCTTCTCTTTTCCTCCAGGGGGTTTCTCACGATATATTTTTACCTGGGATTAAAGAGAAAAAGATTATGTATGAGCAGCCAGAACCAGCAGGTCCCACTATCCCTAAAACAGAAATTTTTTACGGGATCATTGTTCTGGAGGAGGATCATATCAATGAAGGACACCCCCTTTTTGATGTATATTATAGTGATGATGAGCAGCAAGCTTATCCTACATTTTATCACTATAAAGATACTGAAGAGCCAGTCAGCAAGCAGAACCACCCCATGGTCCCTATTTATGATGAATATGAATCAGACCTGGGGGATAGCCAAGAAGAAGAGCAGAAAGAACCAGTGGAACAGGTGACTTACTACTCGGAGCCTGCCCATTCACCTATGCAGACTCATGAAGTTCAGCCCTGTAGGAGTAGTTCTGGAGCATAGCGGACTTGCCGCTACCCTTTTCACAGGGTTTTCCACTCATTCTATGATCCTGTTAGCGAGTACATGGAGTGGCATGTACTTTATGCCTTGGAGCCGCCCTATTCCATATCAACTTCACCCTGTGAGAAAAATTTGAAGAGTGTAGTCGTTCTATTGTCATGGTTACACCATCTGCTGGCGATCATCGACAGAAAGAAAGAGCTTCCCTTCAGAAAGTTACTTGATTGGCTATGGTGGAAGTCTGCTTTCACCTAGCCCCATGTAAAGTGTTTTATTAGTTTAGGATTGTATATAAATAAGCTCCTTTGAGCATGTATCTTTATTTTGTTGCTTTTATTTTTCGGCCTGTATTTTCAGCAGCGGGATGTTTTGAGCCTGACTCCATAGCCCAACAGCAAAGCACTGGAACTGCAAAATAAGTCCTTAGAGCATCACAGGGACGACTCTATCTCCCATGGAGCCTAATGTTAGCAACATTACTTATCTTCGACATCGGGATATCCAAGTCTGTAGGTTGCACGAGGAGCGCCCAAGCACAGGGCATAGAAGAAGTCTTGTTCGGACTTAAAATCAAGCGAGCGGGGAAAATTATAGTGTCCACAGTCCTGATCCATCCATATGAGTAGATCAACGGTTGGCGGGAAATCGAAGATAGTGAAGCTGCGCCGAGGATAGAGCAATGGATCGCACCCATATTGTATACAGGGAAGAATAGCAGTCGTCCATCCAAGGGACGTGTGGCACGATATTTAGTCGCGTCGGCTTTTCAGCAGTCGCGAGTTCAAAAGGTGAAGGTTTTATGTTGTTGTACATCTTGAAACCCCGAACCTCGAAACGTCGAAAGCGCCCAAAGGCGGGCCCACAATATCGAGGAGCAGCCTCAATCGTCCATCCAAAGGGGACACCTGGCGGCCAATTGAGCCATCTCGACGTTTCGTCCATCGCGACCCCAAACTGCAAGGAGCAGCTCCTTCATATTCCCGATGCGCGAGGTGCCGGGAGCATCCATGACTCGGGCCCACAATTCACTGAGTGAGTTCAGGACCGTCAGATATGAGAGGGACGCGTGGCACCAGATTAAGTTGTCTCGGCGTTTCACTCATCGCGATTTCAAAATGCAGGGATTATCTCCTTCCCATTCGCAAACGCCGAAAGCGCCTTGGGAATAAGCACGTGGTCACAGCCTGTGGTCACTTGGGGAAAGAAAGGAGCTGTGTAAAGAAGGCCAAAGGTGTTGGGTTTCAGTCGCAGAAAGACCCGTCCTGACCTCCAGTTTCCATCGGACTTGATCTCAATCCTAGTCTTCGCTTGGAGTAAATGAAGACAAGGAGGAGTGGTTGAAACCTCTCCTCATTCATTAAGTGCGAAGTATGGAGGGACTGGTGAGTGGTCTGCTCGAGACGGTCCTGTGTACCCATTTTTCTAGAGAAGCCATGTCGAGTTCTCAACTAGCCGGAGGAAGTCTGCACACGCTAGATCAGCACTTAATGGCTCAGCTACTCCCCTTGCAGGAGCCACGCACAGTTAAGGTGACGTCTGACAAAGAATTCCCGCCCAAATTTGGCTGAAGGGACACCAAGCCTCGAACGACTCAGGACGCTGATGCTAGGCGATTTTCTCTGAGTATATAAACTCAGCCTTTGTATTTTGTAATCTATCAATGGTTGAGCAAGGCTCCCGGTGGTAAACTTTAATGAAGCATTGTTTTTCTGGTTATGTCTGGACTCTTGAGACCTCTTGTCTTATGAATGTCAGTTTTTCTTTCGCGTCTTTGTTTACACTGTATTAGAATGGCTCGGAATTGGAGAATCCAGTCGAGTTGTAACTGTTATAGGATGATGTAGAGTTTGATCACTGTAACAATTGCATTATTTCTAATCGGTCCCTATGATTTTCTTAGCACTGAACGACTTGGAATTGGAGAATCCAGTCAAGTCCCCCCTTTCAATTTCCCGAAGCTCTGAACTAGAGGATCTCGCATTCAGAGTTTTTCTTCTACAAATTACTGAAAGGCCTATTGCCTGAGGTAGTTTGTCCACTCCTCTCACCAAGTCTTCAACTTGCTCATTTTCAAATCAACCCACTGACTGAAGTTAGATCAAGACCTCCTTTGTTCCTTGCATGCCGGACCGAGTCCCTGAGTTTGAGTGATATCTTCCTGAGTCTCTACCCATTTGATCACCCATTAAAAACTACTGTGACATAAAACTGATGGGCGTCGGGCTCTACTCCTGCTGCAATCCGGGAGTGACTTCCGTTACCAACAGCACCAATCCAAAGTAAGTTGGGAGAAAGTGATGTCTCTCCTCACCAAAAACCATTCCATCCATCATCAATACTCCAGGTATCCACCAAACCCTAGTTGTGTCAATCCCTAGAAGATGACATCATCACCAAAATAGGGCCAATTTCTAATATGCAAGTGTTGCATCTAGGCCTAGGGAAGCTACATCTCGTCTCTGCAAGGTCTCCAACTATTTGTTGTTGTAGCATCCCTGATCCTGGTGAAAAGTAAGCTCTGATGTACTTTACCCAGCCTATGGGCTTCCAACCCATATGTGTGCCATCATGATTCAATATGCTCATACCAAGCCAATATGTCCATCGTCCAAGGTTCCAAGGATGTGAGAGATGATGTATGAGGGTGGTGAGTCACTAGATGACCCATTGCTCTCTATCACACATGCCAAGATCCTATAATAAAGGCATAAGCCTAGGACATCCCTCAAAGAACCATGTTGGGGCCATCCAAGAAAAAACAAAGTATAAGACAAGGTTATCCAAGGTTAATAAGAAATATTAGTCCTTAAATCATGAAAAGTAATTTTTAACTTAAGATATAATCCATGTAAACAATTCACCTCAATATCCCCTTCGAACACCACTCCATCCTAGGATCCCATGTGAGTTAACAAGTTTAGGTATGGGAGGGCCTTCATCCAACCCTATTAGGTGTGCCAACCTAGATAGGAAATAAAGAACTTGGGTATGTGGATAGGTCTCGAGGGAAGCAGGAAATAAAGAAACCCTTCAAGAGTAAGTATGAAAGTGATATGGTTTTAGGGCTTACTTCATGGCTCATGGTGTCATCTAATCCATTCTATGAGCGCCTTTGTGGAGGGTGCGCTTTCTCTTGAGTTACCACTTGATTAAGTTCCATTTTTTCCGAACCCCTTTATCTGCCTTTTTATTTTTCCTTTTATCATATTTGCAAGTCTCCTTTATAATATTTCAAGCTATAGCATTATTGCTTAGGACTGGGGTGATCATGGAAAGGGTAGAGCTCAAGTTTGGAATGATTTTTGGAGATTCTCTTGCTATTGTTCCTTTCTTTATTTGGCATCATTTTCTTATTCTTTTAGTACCAGCTACAATCAACCTTTGGGCCTTCATCCCCTCTTCTCATGAGAGAATGGACCATGACCCATTACCAATGTTTAGTACACTATGATAGGCTCCAGGCTGGAAAGTGTTAAGTATGGTGGGAAAGGGAACGTTATCTTGTGAGGGATCCCCAATAGTACCCCTTTTCCTTGGGTGGTGATAACATGGGACTAGGGCATAGAAGCTAACCACCAAGGTGAAACAAGGCAACTGACACAATTTCCCAACCCAGTGATCCATTATCCAATTTCAACCAAATATCCTCATTCTAATTCCCAACTAATTAAGAACAACACTTTGCATGAAAGAAGGACTAACATACCTCATGGTGATGATAGCTTACCATGTCCCATACCCTAGGTTGCTTGGATGTGATGAGCCTTTTTTACCTATAGTTGTAAAGGTGAATGAGGGGGGTTGTTGGGGTACCATATGTGGACATGTTGATCATCATCATGGTCAGGATTATATTCTCCATCATGGTCCATGAAACATGATCTCCTCTAGTTACCCCTAGGAATGGGGGGTAGCATCTGGCTCCAACATGGGGACATGTGCTCACCATAGAGTGCATGAGAACCTCAACATCTATGGTTTTCCAAGACCTTCAATCATATGCCCACTTAAAACAACATCACCATTTAGAAGTATCAGCCAGTGGATGTGACCCACCAGAGTTAGTGATAAATCCAAAACCATGTTAAAAAGAAAAATGTTTCACTAAGTTGCAAAATGATAAAGCAATGATATTTAGTTATTAAGTGAAATTTCCTAACATGTATTCAATATATACAAATGAGAATGCAATACATACATAAGAATATTCAAGACTGTACTAGCATGAAAACATGATGCAACATATATACAAATGCAATGCAAGATGCAAATTCCCTTCCTACACTACTATAAACTAGTTTCAGGAAATCATGTATCTTCCCCATGATGGGGCTTGAGAAGGGATCCACTAATGGGTAGTGTATGTCTCCTTCCCTATAATGTGTATAAGTAGTAAGAATAATTGACAGACTTCTCTTCAATTCTACAGGGGGCAAGCCAAAATTTTCCAAACTCCTTTCATGTATCAGGTTGGCCTTTCCTTGTATCCCACTCTAAGACCAATTCTCCTTGTTTGTAATCCCCTCCTTTGAGATTGAAATTTTCTTGAATTACCCTAGTATATTGCTTCGACGAAAGGGGTGGAATTTTTTTGTAATAATGCCTTCTTGGATCGATCTAATCAACAACTCTTTATCACACTTGTTCAATATTTTGACGGAGCCAACTTATTTGTCTTTGTACTTGTCTAGTTGTTGTTGGTAATCTTCTCTTTTAGGCCACACTATATCATCAAAATATTATTCTTTGGCGAAAGGGAGGTCATTTGGGAAAAAGTATGGAGAAAATTCCTTGAACTTCTCAGGGAACTCCTCTAAGGGATCCTCAGTTTCAGTGTCAAGGTCAATTTCTTCAATGTGATCCCTTGCTATTGGTAGGTTTGGTAAATGAGCATAGGTTTCATCATCCATGGGTATAGTAACATAAGTCAAATTCATCTGTAAAGTATGACCCAACATTTGATCCAAATTATTTTGAGAATGAAATGAAGGTAGAGATATAACAATGAAACATACAGAGATATTGCAATAAACACATAAATAAAGTAATGCACAATTTTTATTAATAACAGAATGTACAGAAACTGTAAAATTATAGAGTGAATAACTTGCTAGAATGGTGGAAGATTATCTCTGAGAAGAGATGTGAGGGATACGCTCATTCGCAAGAAGATGATGATGATTAAAATGAGGCTCTAGATTCCTTTTTAACATAAATAAAATCCAAAACCCTAACCCCAGAAGACAAAATTCCAAAAGGTTTGTGGGCCTCGATGGGGGTAGTTGGTACGTCAACTTCCCAAGGGCGTAAATTTTTCATACAATCTCCGTTTGGGGTGCACGATAGCTCATTTGAAAGGTCTATATGAGGAATACACATTTTCCATCACACTCTGGCTAAATTTTATAGTGTGACTATGGCGGTCCCAAAAAACGTTGTTTAGGTCCTCAAAACAACCCCAAAAGTTTAAGACCCGAAAAGATGTAGAAAAACTACCAAGGTAGAAACCCTTGTTTTGAGCCAATGGAATAGGCGGGTGGCCATCGATTTATGCCTGGATCAATCCTCCCCCATTAGGAAGCAATGGTCTCCATTGCATGAAGATCCCTGGGAAGCCTTTGTTGAATCTGAACCTTGGTGAGTTGCTTGCCTTGCTGAAGAAGTTGTCATGCTTAGCTTGTTGAAGGTTGTTATGAGCCTATTGTTGGAGGGGTTCGATCTATTTAACCAATCTGGTTGCATGATCTGCCGAAGTGTCGGAGGTCTCTATCAATGAAGACACAGTAGGAGTATATTGGTTCTCTTCTATAATCTTGTTGATCTGCTTTTGTTGGATAGAAGGGTCTTGGGTCAAGGTTGTAGTGGTTGCAAGGTCCTTCTCTTCTGACCAGGTTGTGAAGAGGCTAAACTTTGTGGTATGAGAGATCACTTTGTGGCACTTTTTTTTCGGTATAGTTAGAACTACCTTTGGTATCCTATAGGATTGATCCCCCAGAGTAACAATGATGCTATGGGGTCGAGACTCATAAACAACATGACGCCTCCACATATATGGTTGTCCTAATAGAACGTCACAAACTTCCAGTGGGGAAACATCACACAGTACCTCATCCTTGAAGGGATTGATGTCATATGACAAGCGACACTGCTAGTTAACACGAAGATCTCATCCCTGGCGGAGCCATCTGATGTTGTATGGTTGTGGGTGTGGTGTTGTCAACAAATCCAACTGCTTGATGACCTCTGCTGAGATGAGGTTCTTCTGGCTTCCACTATATATAATAAAATGAAACGAGGCCCCCTTCACCCACATCTGTGAATGGAAAAGGCGCTCCCCCTCCTCAATATCCGTTGGTTCTTCTAGTTGGATTATTATGGTCGCGACAATAGTAGTGGTTTCTACGTCAGTTATCTATCTCCTTTTAATATTGTCTTAATCAGAGTCTGAGTTGGGGCTCGGATCTATTTCTTTGAGCTGAGCCACCAATTATTTTTTCGAGTGACATTCATCGGTGTTGCGCCAAGGGATTTTGTGGAATTCTCACCACTTCTCAGTGGCATTCTTCATCTTCCTATTATCCTTCTCTTCATGTGGCTTGGATGATCCAGATTTATGAGCAGAACAAAAAGAATAACAGATTGAATACAATAACACAGAGATACTAAGAACAACAATAGATATCCAATGAACAATAACTTCTATTGAATAAATAAAATAGGTTGAAACTGTAAAAATCCAGAACTGAAAACAACTTACTCGAATGGTGGTAGCTATGTCTGAGAAGAGATGTGGATGTTATGCACATACATCTAAGCATAATGATTACAATGAGGCTCTAGAGGCCTTTTTAACATTACTTATGAATTTCAAAACCCTAGACATCCAAAAACCTAACCCTAGGAGATGAAACACCAAAATTTATGTGGGCCCCGATGGGTAAGTTGGTACCTCAACTTCCCGAGATCGTAACTTTTGCATACGACCTCCATTTAGGCACGTGATAGCCCATTGGAAAGGTCTTTTCAAGAACTACACATTATGTCGTCAAACTCTGACTGTGTCTATAGTTTGACTGTGGCAAGCCAAAAAAACATTGTTTAGGGCCCCAAAATGGCCCTGGAAGTATATAAAGATGTACTGACATGAAAAATTCCAAAATAATCCAGTTGGATTAGGCGGGAGGCCACCAATCTCCACTTGGAAGCTATGTAGGGCTTCAAACAGCCCCGAAAGTGTAGAACCCGCAATTACAAAGAATTACAAAAGAACGTGCTAAACTAAAAAATCTCAAGAGGAGACAGTTGGAATAGGTGGGTGGCCACCAATATCCACCTGGATCGTTCCTCCCCAATTAGGAAGCAATGGTCTCCATTGCGTTGAGTGACCCCATCAGGTGAGGAAACTTTTATTGAATTTGTCCCCAGGTGAGCCACTTTCCTTGGTGTAGGAGCTTCCCTTCCTTGACAACCTGATAAATTTGGATCCTCTGATGTTGAGTGCCTTTGACATGTGTGTCCACTATATGATCAGTGGATGCATGTTCCATGAAGTCAGGGTTGAGCTATGTTGGTGTCAATTGTTTTGCAATCTCTGAGGTGTCCAATAATGGTGGAAAATATGGTCGAAGGAGGGCCACATTGAACACTGGGTGCAAGACAAGGAAGGGTGGACTGTTGAGCTCAAAATCATTGCTACTCGTAGCCTTGGTGATAGTGTAAGGCCCATATCGAAGTGGGAGGAGCTTCTGATGGGGCCTTGTAAGATGCTCTTTTTGAAAATGTAACCAAACCTTGTCTCCCACCTGAAACTGGTATGGTACCCGGTGTTGATCATGGCGTTGCTTGTACTTAGCATTGGCTTTCTACAAAATCGCATGGACCTATTGGTGGATGTGTTGAATCTGCTCAATGAATCTGGTGTCTTTGTTGTCCTCAGAATGAACATGGGAAGATTCTTCCTGTGTGGTTGCAAGAGGTAGTGCAACATCAATGGGACCCAAGGGTTGGAGTCCCAACCCCACCTGAAATGGGCTATGGCCAGTGGAGATATGGAGAGCCCTGTTGTAGTTGTGTTGAACATAGGGAAGACTCTCATCCCATGTACGCGGATTCTTAGGTTTGTACATGCGTAGGATGTGCACAATCATTTGATTGATGACCTTTGTCTAGCCATCGGTTTGGGGGTGAAAAGAAGTGGATTTAGTGATGTTGGTGTCCAACAATGACTGAAGACTCAACAAAAATGTGTTGAGGAACCTGTTGTTCCGATTTGAGGTGATGGTATATGGTATCCCAAAATGGACCCACACCTGTTCAAAGAAGATCTTGACAGTATCTGTCGTTTTGATGCTCTTCTTGCAGGCTGTGATAATGGCCATCTTTGAAAACCGATCAACCACCACAAATACACAATCATTGTTGTGATTGATGGATGGAAGGCCAGACATGTAATCCATCGAGATGGATTCCCAAGGCCTCTTGGGAGTAGGAAGAGGGGTGTATAAGCCTTGATTCTTGATCTTTGGCTTGGAAATGGCACAGGTAGTGCAAGATCTAATATATTTATTGACGTCTTGTCGAAGTTTTGGCCAATAAAAATGTTTATGTAGAATGGCCACATTTTTCTCCACACAAAAATGTCCTTCCATTCGAGTGTAGTGAGCCTCCCAAATCATCTTTGCACGCTCACTTGTGGGAACACAGAAGTAGCCCATATGGCATAAGAGTCCATCTTGGATGTGAAAATCGGTGACATTCGCTCATGTACCCAAGAAATTATAGTTGGTGGCGAAGTCAGGGTCACGTTGATAAAGTTGGGGCCACTCAGAGACCTCATACCCACAAGAATGGATGATCCATGTGGATATTGTTGGCCACCCACCTATTCCATTGGCTCAAAAAACAATTTTCCATTTTGGCATTTTTTCAACAGTTTTTCGGGTTCCAAACTTATGGGGCCATTTTGAGGCCCTAAACGACGTTTTTTGGGGATTTGGGGCCCCAATGACTATTCAAAGTACTAACTTGGGCTATTCGAAAATTGTTCTTCTCAGTTAGACCTTTCCAATGGGCTATTGTGCACCTAAAAGGGAGATCGTATGCAAAAGTTACGACCTCGGGAAGTTGATGTACTAACTTACCCAAATGCGGCCCACATGACTTTTGGCGCTCCATCTCCTAGGGTTAGGTTTTTGGATGTCTAACGTTTTTGACATTCCTGGTTATTGTAAAATGCCTTCAGAGCCTCATTGTAACCATCTTCTTGCGAATGAGCGCAACCGTCACATCTCTTCTTAGAGATAAGTCGCCACCATTCCAACAAGCTTGTTTTCCGCTACATTTTACAGTTTTAGCTTATTTCCTTATTGAATAGAAAACCGGTTTTATTGTATCTTTGTTATTTTGTGTTAAGAATCTTTTAATAATCTGTATTTGTTTCGTTCTACTCATAAAATTCGGATCAGTGGTATCAGAGCGGTATGCTCCTTGTTTTCTTAATGCATGTCCCCAATGAGGTTGGGGTACAAAGAATTGGGTCTTGAGCTTGTTTCTCTTTAGGAAAAAAGATCTCGCACGCACAAGTGACCTCTCATGACAAGAAAAAAGAAAGATGACGTGACATGAGATCCTTTCAAAATGTTTCTTGAGGAATCCCTCACGCAACAGATGAATGAGATGATGGATAGTTTCGCACAAATCCTTCGGCGGCTACCAACAAGCGATGCATCTTCCTTGAGCGGAGGCATCGCCCCCTTCAAGGTACAAATCAACTTCAATATTCTTATATTTGAAGGTCGGATAGACGCAGATGTTGGAGACAAGTGGTTGAATCTACTAGAAGGGTATTTTTTTGTCCATAACTTTTTGAATAGAGAAAAGATTACTTTTGCACTCCTTAAAGTCATTCCCCATGTCAAAGATTGGTGGGAAAATTTCTCTGAGCAAAAGGAAAGAGAGGAACCCTCATTATTCATAGTCATGGCCACCTGGGAATCCTTCATGGATGTTATTAAGGAACAATACTACCTTGTCGAAAGTTATGACAACTTGTATACCAAATGGACCACACTGCGGCAAGAAAGAGACCAAGCAGTGCCAGAGTTCACAAATATATTCCATACCTTGTGCACCAAGTTGGGTATCAAAGATTAAAAGAGACATATAGTGCTCAAGTATCGTGGTGCTCTGCATAGATACATACAGAACGAAATGGAATTTCTGGACATCTCATCCTTGGGCACGTCCTACCGATATGTCGTCAAAATCGAGCAGAAGCTCAAACAAAAGACGCGACAATTTTGGCCTGGGAACCCCTCACAGCAAAAGCCAGGAAACGGTGGTCCCAACCCACAGAACAAAGGACAAAGAAAAGAAAGACAATATCAAGACAATCAGTCCAAGCCGCAAGCAAATAAGGACACCGAAAAGACAAATAAAGATATCAGTAAGTGGTGCGACTTCCATAAGATCCCTTGGCATAACATTGTTGGTTGTTTCTCAAAGCAGTCATTGGTGGCCGAAGTGAAAGCCTTTGAATTAGATGTAGGTTCTGACTCTGAGTAAGAACTAGAAAGAGGAAAACAGATCATTGACGCGGAACCCAGTGCCGCCGTTGCTACCACTAAGCTCTAGCCTGGTGAACCAGACGAGCCAGAAAAAGGAGAGCGCCTCTTCCATTCATAGATGTGGGTAAATGGCACCCCGTTGCACTTCATCATTGATAGTGGTAGCCAGAAGAAACTCATCTCAGCATAGGTCATCAAGTGGTTGGCACTGCCAACAACGTCGCACCCACAACCCTACACAATTGGATGGTTCCGCCAAGGAAGCGATCTTCGCGTCATCCAATAGTGTTGAATGTCGTACAGCATCAAGCCCTTCAAAGACGAGGTATTATGTGATGTTTCTCCTCTTGAAGTTTGTAATGTTATTTTGGGCCAACCTTATTTATGGAAACGTCATGTTGTATATGAGTCTAGGCCTCGTAGTGTTATTATTACTTTGAACGTGAAATTGTACAGGATACCCGAGGTAGTCCCTCCTAGTGTTATTTCCTTGATCTTTGCCAAGCAATGCAAGAAGGTCATCTCTCAGACCGAGAAATTTGTATTCTTCGTGATTCCCTCTCAGAGTGAGCGAAAGATCGCAACCACATACAGAGCCCCCACGACCGATCTCTCCACACAACAGAAGCAAGTGGATAAGGACTTGGAAGAATACTCAAATATCTTATCCTCTTCTACCGGGGTACCTTTGCACTGCTAGGTCAAGCATCTCGTTGATCTGACCCCAGGCGCACTACTACCCAATGGGCCAGTCTACCACCGATCTCTGTTAGAAAATGAGGAGATCAAGAGGCAGATCCAAGAATTGCTCCACAAGGGGCACATCCTTCCTAGCTCATCACCTTGTGAGAGCCCAATCGTGTTGGTGCAGAAGAAAGAAGGGACTTGGCGACTCTACATTGATTACCGGGTCTTAAATAAAATCACAGTCTTATACTAGTACCCAATTCCCTGAATCGATGACTTCCTTGATCAGCTCAAGGGGGCCAAATACTTCAGTAAGATTGATATGAAGTCTGGCTACCACCAGGTACAAATAAAACAGATAGATGTATGGAAGACTGCCTTCAAGTCAAAAGAAGGTCTTTTTGAATGGTTGGTCATGCCCTTTGGTTTGACAAATGCTCCAACAACTTTTATGAGGACGATGGACAATATCCTACGACCTTTCACCAATACTTTTTAGTGGTGTATATGGATGACATCCTCATCTACAACAAGACATGGGTGAAACACTTGCAACATATTCAGCAGGTTCTGCACACCCTTCGACAGCACAAACTATATGCAAACTTGTAAAAAATATCATTCGGCATGGATAGGGTCCATTACTTAGGCTACATCGTTGATCAGCAAGGTGTGCATGTAGATCCAGCCAAGATCCAAGTCATTCGTGATTGGCCAGCCCCAACCACACTCACTGAACTTCGAAGCTTCTTGGGCCTCACCAATTTCTATCACAGGTTCGTGTTGGGATTCTCTCATATCGCATGGGCTCTCAGCCAAGTAACCAAGGGTGGAGGTAAGGCAAAATTTATGTGGGGTATGTCCCAACAATAAGCCTTCGATAACTTGGAGAAACGTTTGTGCTCATCCTCGGTACTTTCATTACCGGACCTGCATCATCCCTTTGAGATCAAGATAGATGCTTCAGACTATGTTGTGGGTGTCATTCTCACTCAACACGGCCACCTCGTGGCATATCATAGTGAGACACTATCAGATTTTATCTATGAGTACCCTACTTATGACAAAGAAATGTACTCCATTGTGCAAGTATGTCGCCAGTGGAGACATTACATTCTTGGGAAGGAGATAGTCATCAACACTGATCACAAGCCACTACAATTCATGTAGACCCAAGGAAAGCTACAGAATGACTATCATCAGAAGTGTTCAACATACTTACAATAGTTCCATCTCAACATCAAGTATAAAACAGTAAGTACCAACTGAGTTGTTGACTGCCTTAGCCAACCTCCAGTTGTGGCACTCACCGAAGTGCTAGACTCTTGTAGTCATGAGACCTCCAGATAGCCCCACCTCTACGAGACAGACCCTGACTTCTCCACCACCCACCAAAAGTTGGGAACAAGCTCGGTGGTTGCTAATTTCCATCTTCAGGATGAGTTGCTGTGTCGTCTGGGCCATCTCTGCATTCCATCAAGCAAGCATGCTAGCTAATTTGGGAATCTCACTAAAGTCGGGTGGCWGGACACTTTGGCATCGAAAAGACAGTGGCAGTGTTGAAGAAACATTTCTACTGGTCGAAACTTCAACAGGATGTCGGCAAGTATATCAGGTCATGCACCACCTGCGCTATTTCCAAACCGACCACTAAGAAATAGGGCATGTACACCCCTCTACATAGTCCTAATAGGACGTGGGAATCCATCTCAATGGACTACATGTTGGGCCTCCCGTCCACCAAGAGGGAAAATGACTGTGTTTTTCTGGTTGTTCATCACTTTTCCAAGATGACGATTCTAGCCACTTGCAAGAAGAACATCACAGCAGAAGCCACTGCCAAGCTCTTCTTTGAACAAGTATGGGTACATTTTGGGATCCCACAAACCATTATATTAAACCATGACAGTCATTTCCTCAACTCATTCTGGTCGATCCTCTGGTCACTGATGGACACCAAGCTCACCAAATCCACTGCCTTCTACCCCCAGACAGATGAACAAACTGAGGTCATCAATTGAATGGTCGTACATATCATGTGCATGTATAATTCAAAACACCCTCGCACATGGGATGAGAGTATTCCCTATATCCAGCATAGCTACAACCGAGTCTTGCATAGTTGAACTGGCCACAACCCCTTTCAAGTGAGGTTGGGATTCCAACCATTGGGCCCCATGGATGTTTCACTACCCCTGGCGACCAACTCGGTCGACTCATCCCCTGCTCCACCAGAACCTGACAAAGCCACCCGGTTCATTGAGCAGATCCAACACATCCGCCAACAGGTTCAGGATATTCTATAGAAGTATAATTCCAAGTACAAACAGTGCCATGATCAACATCGGGTGCCACATAAGTTTCAAGTGGATGAAACAGTTTAGTTGCATTTTTAGACAAAAGAGCATTTTTCCAAGTTAGCATATAGCTTGTGCTATCGCAAAGTTCCCAAAACCTGTTAAATATGTTGCATGTGTTCCTCCCAAGTTCTATTGAAGATGAGGATGGCATCCAGATATACCACCACAAAGAGTTAGTGAAGGGTCTCAATACATCATCCATCAATCTCATGAAATTTGTTGGTGCATTTGTTAAGCCAAAGAGCATGACTATCCATGCAAAGAGACCTTCTTTATATTTGAAAGTTATCTTCCATACATCAGTTGGTTCGATGGGAACCTGGTGATAGCCAGAATTTAGGTCAATCTTGTTGAAGAAACTTTTCTCCCTTGAGTTGGTCAAGAAGGTCATCAATTCGGGAAATTGGGTATCAGTTCCTGATTGTGATTTTGTTTAATGCTCTATAATCAATGCAGAGTCGCCAGGTCATATCTTTCTTCTACACCATCACAATCGGGATTCCGCAAGGGGAGAATTTAGGTCATATGTGCCCCTTTTGAAGCATCTCTTGGATATGGCACTTGATTTCATCATTTTCCATCAGTGAGCAACGATAAATTGGTCATTAGGCAGTGGTGCACCGAGGGTTAGATCAATTGGATGCTTGACTTGGTAGTGCGTCGGTACCCCGGTGGGTGAGGAGAAAATGTCTTTTTATTCTTCCACGATCTCATCCACTTTCTTCTGTTGCAAAGAGAGGCTATGTGTAGAGGTCATGAAGTGGAAGTGACCTTCTGCTTACTGTGAGCATGAATCACAAAGTAGACGAACTTCCTGGTCTGTCAAATGACCTTACTGCATTGCTTAGCAGATATTAAAGAAATAGCGGTAGGCAGCGCTACCTCTGGTATCTTGTACAATTGTCTACCCAAAGTAATAATAACATCGCAAGGTCTAGACTCATACATAGCATGTCGCTTCCACAAATATGGTTGACCTAGAAGAACATCACAAACTTCAAGGGGAGCAATATCACACAATACCTCGTCCTTGAAGGCCTTGATGTTGTAGGGCAGATGACACTATTGGTTGACGCGGAGATCACGTCCTTGGTGAAGCTAGCTGATGGTGTAGGGTTATGGGTGTGGTGCTATCAACAGGTCCAGCCGTTGGATGACCTCTGCTGAAATCAGGTTCTTCTAAATGTTGCTATCGAAAACAAAATGTAGTGGAGTCCCCTTTAACCACATATGTGAGTGAAATAGGTGTTCCCTTTCCTCTGTTTCTTATAGTTTTCTTGTTTGGACTTTCATGGTAGTGACAGTGGCACAGGGTTAGGCATCGATGATCTGCTTTCCACTTTCTAGATTTGATTCGGAGTCAAAATCTGCATCTGACTCGGAAGCTTTCAGCTCGACCACCAGTGATTGCTTGGAGCGACATTCTTTGGTGTTTTGCCAAGGGTTTTTATGGTATTCACACCATTTTCCTGTGTCCTCCTTCGAATTCTCATTACCCTTCTTGGTTTGCGGCTTGGACTAGTTGTCCTAAGAGCATCCATATTTGCTCTATCCCTTGTTTTGTGGGTTGGGGCCGCCTTTGACCTACTTCGCCTGTGAGTAGTTTGCAGATCCAAACTCTCACCTCTTTTGCTTAAATTTTTCCTCGAACTTGACAACATATCTATAATCCGCACCTAAAGATGAGATGTCCAGAAACTCCATTTATGTTTGAATGTATCTATGCAAACAGTGACGATGTTTGAGCACCAGATTTCGTTCAGAGTCTTTGATACCCAATTTGGTGCACAGGGTATTGAAAATATTGGTGAAATATGGTATTTTCTGGTCCCTTTCCTGACACATTGTGGTCCATCTTGTGTATTGGTCCTCGTAGCTTCAAACAGGGTAGAATTGTTCTTTAATGGCATCCCTAAAGGAATCCCATGTGGGAGCGGCCACAAATATTGCAGATTCCTCTATGGCCCTTTGCTCAAAGTAAGTATCCCACCATTCCTTGACATGGGGGACAACCTTGAGGAGAGAAAAAGTAATTTTTTCCCTATTGGAAAAATTATGGACAGAAAAATACCCTTCGAGCAGATTCAACCATTTATCTACAACATCTGCATCTATTAGTCCTTCAAATAATGTAATATCAAAATTTGCTTGTACCTTGAAGGGGGTTGCATGGTCGCTTGATGAAGATGCATCTCCTTTGGGAAGTCGCTGAAGGATCTGTGCAAAGTTGTCCATCATTTTGTTCCTTTGTCGTGCAAGGGCTTCCTTGAGTAATATTTTAAAAGGATCACATGCTCCATCATCTTTCTTCTCATCCCCCATGGGTTGTTGTCAGGCTTGGTGTGGCTGATCTTGCAAAGGGTCAACTGGTTCGAGTCCCAACTTCTTGTACCCGGATCTTGTTGAGGATATGCACGAAGAAAAACAAATGAAGAGCAGACCGCTTTGATACCACTGATCCAGATTTATGAGAATAACAAAAAGAATAACATACTGAATACAATAACATAGAGATACTGAGAAAAACAACATATATCTAATGAACAATAGCTTTTATTGAATAAATAAAATAGGAAGAAACTGTAAAACTGCAGAACTAAAAACAACTTGCTTGAATGGTGGTAGCCATCTCTGTGGAGAGATGTGGCTGCTACGTGCATCTGTCTGAGTGGAAAGATTACAATGAGGCTCTAGAGGCCTTTTTAACATTACTCATGAATTCCAAAACCCCAGACATCCAAAAACCTAACCCTAGGAGATGAAACGCCAAAAGTTATGTGGGCCCCAATGGGTAAGTTGGTACCTCAACTTCCCAAGGTCGTAAATTTTGCATACAACCTCCATTTTAGGCGTGTGATAGCCCATTGGAAATGTATTTTTGAGAACTACACATTATGTCATCAAACTCTGACTCCATCTATAGTTTGATTGTGGCAAGCCAAAAAAAACATTGTTTAGGGCCCCAAAATGGCCCTAGAAGTACAGAAAGATGTATTGACATGAAAACATCCAAAATAAGTCAGTTGGATTAGGTGGGAGGCCACCAATCTCCACCTGGAAGCTGTGTAGGGCTTCTGATAACCCCGGAAGTGTAGAACCCACAATTAAAGAATCACAGAACAACATGATGAACTAAAAACTCTCAAGATGAGCCAGTTGGAATACGTGGGTGGACACCAATATCCACCTAGGTCATTGGACTAGTTGTCTTGAGGTTGACTAATCTGTGAGTTCGAGTTTCCTTTACCATACTTTGGTTGTTGCAGATTTGCATACCCAAATTCCCTCTTATTTTGTTGCTTAAATTTCTGCTCGATTTTGACAGCATATCTATAAGCAGCTCCCAGTGATGAGATGTCCAGAAAATCCATTTTGGTTTGGATGTACCTGTGTAGAGCCTCACGATATTTCAGAACCAGATGCCACTCAGAGTCTTTGATACTCATCTTGGTGTGTAAGGTATGGAAGGTATTTGTGAACTCTGGCACTGTTTGGTCCCGCTTTTGATGTAGCATGGTCCATCTCATGTATTGGTCATCATAGTTTCCCACGGGGTAATATTGCTCCTTGACCTCATCCATAAAAGAATCCCAAGTGGGCTCGGCCCAAAATATTCCAGACTCTATGGAATTTTTCTACCAGTAAGTTTCCCACCAATGTTTGACATGGGGAAGAACCTTGAGGAGCACAAAGCTGATCTTTTCTCTATTGAAAAAATTGTGAACAAAGAAATAACCTTCTAGCAAATTTAACAATTTTTCCAAAGCATCTGCATCGATCTAACCTTCAAATACGGTAATATAAAAATTAACTTGTACCTTGAATGGAGTAGTGTCTCCAAAGCGACAGTTTGACGAAGACGCATCTGTTATTGTCTGCAATCATTGATGGGAAAAATTCTCCAACATATCATTCCTCTGTTACGTGAGGGCTTCCACAAGCAACAGTTTGATGGGATCTTCTTCTCCCTTGTCTCCCTTCTCTTCTGCCACGGGAGGTCGTTCGAGCTGGTGAGAGTGGTTGTCCTCAAGATAAAATAGCTTGAGACCCAACTCTTTATACGCTAACCTTGTCGAGGACATGCACTAAGAAATGAAAAGGAGTAGCATGCTTTGATACCACAGATCCATATTATTTTGAGAATGAAATGAAGGCAGAGATATAACAATGAAATATGCATAGATATTGCAATAAACACATAAATATAGTAATGCACAATTTTTATTAATGAGAGAATGTACAGAAACTATAAAATTACAGAGTGAATCACTCACTATAATGGTGGCATCTTATCTCTAAGAAGAGATGTGAGGGCTAYGCTCATTCACAAGAATATGATGATGATTACAATGAGGCTCTAGAGACCTTTTTAATATAAATAAAATCCAAAACCCTAACCTTAGAAGATGAAACGCCAAAAGGTTTGTTGGCCCTGATAGGGGTAGTTGGTACATTAACTTCCCAAGGGCATAACTTTTTCATACGATATATGTTTGGAGCGCATGATAGCTCATTTGAAAGCTCTATCCAAGGACTACACATTTTTCCATCATACTCTAGATTAATTTTATAGTGTGACTGTGGCGGGCCCAACAAATTTTTTTTAGGGCCTCAAAAAGGCCCCGAAAGTTTAGGACCCAAAAAGATGTAGAAAAACTACCAAGGTGGAAACCCTTGTTTTGAGCCAGTGGAATAGGTGGTTCACCATTGATTTCCGCCTGGATCAACATTGCAACAAACTTCCTAGACAAGAGCATTCTCTAAACATCTAGGACATCTATGACTACAATGTCCATTAGGAAGACTATCTCAAGATATCGATCAAGGCGAAGCTTCAAATTTTCTATCACACCATATGTGGGGATAGCCTTGGATTCAATCCTACAGATATTTCTATATGGACTTATGACTTCCAAACCTAGTTGTCTCGTTACTCTCAAGGCAATAACATTTTTCCCTGCCCTTGAGTCTAGCATATAGTTGTTTAAACACTTATTGTTCGTTTGCAAGGAAATATATAAAGGTGGGTGCTCATCATAGTATGGTCTAAAATTATTAGCTTGCAACACCAAAAGAGGGTCTACAGGTTTCCCTTGTACTCTAAAGAGTTTCTCAACTTTGCTTCTCATTGAAGGGATCTTAATAAAAAAAATTAGAGGTACATGAACATTTATTTTCACCAAGACACCATTTATGTCAATATTCAAGTCTATGTCATTAGTCTTTGGAAAAGTGGAACCAAGAGAAACATTTTCTATAGGTGGTGAAGGAGGCCTTGCTTGAGAGAATCTAGGGTCACTAGGAGGATCTTGGGGCACATTTCTTTGTCTAGTGTACACTTGTAATCCTCTCTTCCTAATCTTCTTCCTTTATTCCTCATCCATTTTGTTTATGATATCCATCTTATCCCTCCTGGATGCTTCTCTTTTACCCTCCTCAAGTTGTTCTAGTGTGATATTGAGGCACACTTGGGGAGATATAGAAAATATAGAGTTTATGGTATCAAAGACATGCATATGATCGGGTTTCCCATTAGTCCTTGGGAACTCATGTTCCCAATGTGAACCCCCACAAGGTATACACCAAGGAGTCTCTTCTTGACTTATAACATTTGAAGGATCTAGAGTGTTGGGACCCCTTGTTTATTTGGGGCCCTTGGTTTCCATGATTATCTTTATCTTTGAGGTTGGCCCCTAAAAGGAGGTTTGGTGGCTTGTTTCTGTGCCCTCTCCAAATTAGTGATCTTGTTAATCATTGGGATTTGATTCTTGGCGAGGTCATTTATTTCTTATTCAATTATTTGTTCCCATGGAGCACTAATATCTTGAGTGGGCTCAGCATTGTGTAATTTTTTTGGATTGGTCTCAGCATTGGATCTTGGGGCATAGAAAGGTTCTACCTTGCAGGATGAAAGATTAGCCTCAATTTTTGTAGCCACTTCTCGAGCTTCTTCAAGAGTCTTTAGAGTCTTGTCCCTGAGCATGAACACAAAATGTACTGGGAAGGCCTTAATGTAGAGGAAAAGTTGATGATAGTTTCTGGAGCGAAGGTTGTTAGGTACTTGTTGGAACAACTTTTCAGACTAGAAATCAAACTCTTTGACAGTTTCATTCTCTATCTTTTTTATTTCAGCAAGTCACAACAACAAAAAGTTAGTGTCTTCCTTAGCACCCCATATTTTCATAAAGGTCTCTTCAAATACTGTCATAGTAGAAGTGAGGAGTGCAGATGCAAAAGATTTTGCTACAGACATATAGAGGTTGCATGAACATATCAAGGGACAACTACAAGACAATAGTCATAGGTATAAGCATAGGGAAGATTAGAAGATAAGAGAGGTTAAATTTGAAATTGGAGACCAAGTGTTGGCACATTTGAGAAAAGAAATATTTCCAAGAGTAGAATATAACAAGCTAAAGTTGAAGAAAATAGGACCCTGTAAAATCCTGAGGAAATTTTCAGGTAATTCCTATGAAATCGAGTTACCACCAGATATTGGAATATCCCCAATATTCAATGTTGAATATCTATACCCTTACAAAGAATCTTGGGTACAGGATGACGATGATCATGAAGATGTTCAATGGATGAAGAAACTACCTACATCCAAGAAGTTGCATATGGAAAGGATTCTTGATCAGAAAATTGTTAAGAAAACGAGGAAGGATTACTATGAATACTTATTCAAGTGGAGAGATCTTCCTACTAAAGGTGCAACCTGGATGAGTGCTACAGATATCCAGAAGCATGGAAAAAGAGTTGAAGACCTCATGGAAAGGAGTCCATGAACATTTTTGTTCCATAGGAGTCTAATGAAAGAACATCAAATGAGATTCTTAAACCTGACCCAAGGGGGTCGAACCATTTACTAAGGGAGTTGGTTTCATAATGATTTCATTTTAATTTTTTATGTAATATGTGTGTAGTTGTTTCTAGAAGGTATGTAGCTTCGAGTAGTTTTGTGATAGTTTGGATTGTTACTAATTTCTGGGAATTGAGTCCTAAATTAGGGGGATTTGTTGTGATAGTTCAGGATTAGCCTATTTGAGATACCTGAGAACTCTGAACACCCATATGATTGTAATTTGTAAGTGTTGGAGAGGTTAGAGGGAGAGAGAGAAAGTGTGGAATTTTGTATGTGTTTGCATGATTGTATAAGAGATATCTAAGACATTTTGTAATCTCGAGTTCTACCACTAAATTAATTGAAGATTTGTTTGGGATCGAATCTGTTATTGTGTTAATGTGTCCCTTGGATTATTTACAATCTAGAATGCAAAAGAATTTTTCTATTTTTCTCACTGAAAGTAGGAATTGACTAAACAAGGATCTTCACAGGTTATTGCTAGATAGATATGTGTTGCAAAGGCATAAAAGTAACTACAGGATCGAGGATAGTAATAAAGTGATTTGTCATATCAGTTCTAAGACGACACAGAGGAAGTCCAATCGATCGTAAAGTCTAATCGTTGATCATATTTAGATCAACAATCTTCAACAAACATTGATCAGACAGGGGACCCTCGGATCGTGTCAAGTAGAAGGAAGGGACGGTGTGGATATGCTCATGTTTTAAAGTTACATGAGGCTTAATTGTAATGTCAATTTGTGAAAAGTGAAAACCAACAGGTTTAAGTGAAACACTTGTTATCATTGTGTGAATTTGCATTTTCTTGGGTGGTTTTTAAAACCATTCTCACTCATTTGTGAAGGGTAGATTGAATTAAATCTACGAGCATCTCCTATGGTCATATGGATGGAGTCCTAATCAATGGGAGCTACGAGTCCAATTCAAACCAAATCTCTTATTTTTGAGCCTGTGATCATGTGGGTAACCTTATAGAAATAAGTGCCCAATATTCTTTTGAGCCTGCATACAATGAATGAAGAATTGATTAGACCTTGACAAGGAGGGAATACCTAGGGATTGGGCATTGATCCAACCAGGTTATCAAGTGGTATTAGAGATTTTCGAGCATTGTCTTCAGCCACCATGCCTCCTAGGCGAAGAGGTAGGCCATCAAATGTTGTTGTTACATAGTTGCAAAATGAACTAATGACAGTTCAGGATAGGATAGAAGCCATGGAAGCAACTTAGAGAAGGGAACCTAACACAAGAGATGTTAGTGAAACTGAAGGCACAGGCTTCGATGAGGAACAAGAAGGAGAAGAGAAGAATGAAGAGAAATTATTGAGGCTAGTTACAAAAGTAGGAGCCAGATCTAAAATGGAAGTTCCAATGTATGAAGGGAACTTAAACATTGAAGAATTTATTAATTGGATCAATGTAATGGAAAAGTATTTTGATTATGAAGATACAGATGAAGAGAATAAAGTCAAGCATGTTGTAACTAGGTTGAAACGACATGCAACCTTATGGTGGGATGAGTTACAGATTGACAGAAGAAGAAAAGGAAAAGCCAAAATTAAGAGTTGGGATAGAATGGTGGCCAAGTTCAAGGCTAAATTCATGCCAAAGGACTATCAGCTAAATATGTTTAGGAAATTCCAGAATTTGAGACAAAAGGGTATGTCAGTGAAGGAGTACATTAAAAAGTTCTACAAACTAAACATCAGAGCGGGTCATGTAGAATATGATGTTGAGAAAGTTGCTAGATATATTAATGGACTAAGGTATGAAATCCAGGATGAAATCAGTCTCCTAACCTTGAAAACTATGGAAGATGCTTATCAGGAAGCACTTAAAGCAGAAGAAAAATTGGATAAGAAACATAGCCAAAGAGGCAGAGGAAGGAGCCCAACTAGAGGAAAGGGATCATAGAGAGGGAGATTTCAGAATACAAAGGAAGAAGAGGACATTTCTAGTATCCAATCACCAATAGGAGGAGAATCTAGGGGAAGAATATTCTTCTCAAGAGGCAGAGGCAAAGGTATATAAATCAGGTGTTATATCTATGGAAAGACGAGGCATACATCTTGGGATTGTCCTAAAAACAAATCAGCAAACCCAAGAGGAGATCACATTGCAGAAGCTCAAGAAAATATAGCAGAAACATAAGTAAAAGAGGAGACTCTCGATATTGGAGAAACACTCATGTTGAAGAGAGTTCTAGTAAAAGTAGAGAAGGAAACCCATAAACTAGCACAGAGAAAGAATTTGTTCAGAACCACATGAAAATCAAAGGGAAAATTGTGCAAGGTGGTCATTGATAGTGGTAGCACAAATAATTTGGTTTCCATAGAAATGGTGGAGAAACTAGGATTCTAGAGGGTGACACATCCTACTCCATACAAGGTTTATTGGTTGCAGAAGGGACATCAAATTCTACTATTGAACAATGTAAAGTAGAAATTCAAATTGGTAGTTATAAGGATGAAACTTTGTGTGATATTATGCCTATGGATGTCTGTCACATTTTGTTGGGAATACCATAGCAATATGATAGGAAATTAGTTCATGACAGAAGGAAGAACACATATACCCTTGAAAAGAATGGACATAAACATGTACTAAAAGATGAGGGAACTAAGGAGGAAGTTGGTCCAAATGTACTGCTCATGAGTGGGAAGGAACTTTTGCAGGAAATCAAGAATAAATAGGAGATAGAGTTTGTTGTTGTTGGTAAGCCTGGAGTATATCTTACTAACACCATTGTAGATGATTTACATGTTGAAGTTCAAGTGTTCTTAAATGAATTTGCTGAAATCATAGTTGATGAATTGCATGATACTTTGCCTCCTATTAGAAGCATTAGTCATCATATTGATCTAATTCTTGGAGCTAGTTTGCTAAACAAAGATGCATACAAGTTGACACCTAAGGAAAATGAAGGACTCAGAAAGCAAGTTCAGGAGCTGTTGGACAAAGGATTGATCAGGGAAAGTATAATTCCTTGTGTAGTAACTATTTTTTTGAGCCCAAAGAAATATGGAAGTTCAAGGATGTGTACGGATTCCAAAGCAATCAACAAAATAACAATCAACTAGAGATTTCCCTTACCCTGTATGGATCACTTAATGGATTTCCTAAGTGGAGCTAATTATTTTTCAAAAATATACTTGAAGAGTGGTTACCACCAAATAATGATGAGAGAGGGAGATGAATGGAAGACAACCTTCAAGACCAATGAGGGACTGTATGAATGGCTTGCCATGCCTTTTGGCTTGACAAATGCTCCTAGTACATTCATGAGACTAATGAATGAGGTACTTAAGGATTTCATTGGCAAATTTGTAATAATTTATTTATATTACATCCTTGTGTACATTAGGATGTCCAAACGGGAGCATTTAAGATGTTTGAAGTTGGTGTTGAAGAGGCTACAGCGGGAAAAGATTTTAATAAATCTGAAAAAGTGTTCCTTCGTGAAGACAAAACTGTTTTACTTAGGATTTTTGATTTCTCAAGATGGACCTAGAGAAGGTGAGAGCTATAAAATAGTGGCCTTCTCCAAAGACTATTTATGAGGTAAGAAGATTTCACAAGTTGGTAAGTTTCTACAGAAAATGTACTAGAAATTTCAGTAGTATTTGTGCTCCTATAGTAGAAACTATAAAGAAGGAACATCGGTCCTTTAATTGGACAAGGGAAGTTGAAAAAGGATTCAGATTGTTAAAGGAGAAGATTACAGAGAAACATGTTCTAATTTTACGAAATTTTCAAAAACCTTTTCAAGTTAGATGTGATGCAAGTGGGGTAGCCATTGGTGTTGTATTGAGCCAAGAAGATAATCTTGTTGCTTATTTTAGTGAAAAGTTGAATGATGCCAAGAGAAAGTATTCAACTTATGATAAGGAATTTTATGTAGTGATCCAGGCCCTGAAGAAATGGAGGCATTATCTTATCCCTAAAGAATTTATTATGTATACTGAAAATCATGCTTTGCATTTTATAACTAAGTAGGAGAAATTGAACCAGAGACATGCTAAATGGGTAGAATTCATGCAGAATTTTACTTTTGTCATTAATCATATTATTGGGAATGCTAACAAAGTTGTATGTGCTTTGTGCAGGAGATGTTTAATTTTGCAGGAGTTTCAAGTAAGTACGTTGGGGTTTGAGCATCTCAAGGAGATGTATGGAGAAGATCCAAACTTTAAATTCGCCTATGAAGCATGTGGAAATCTAGTAATGGGACATAGGAGTCCTTGGATGGAGTACATGATATAGGAGGGGTTATTGTTCAAAGGAAGTCAGTTGTGCATTCTAAAGTGTTCAACGAGGGACAATTTGTTGAAAGAAAAACATAATGGTGGATTAGTTGGTCACTTTGGACATGATAAGACGTTTTCTCAGTTAAGATCTTCTTACTTCTAGCCAGGTATGAGGTCTGATGTGAAGAAATTTGTTGACGGGTGTAGAATTGTCAATATGCTAAAGGGAAGCAACAAAATGCAGGTTTGTATCTTCCATTTCCTATACCAGACAAGCCATGGGATGCCATAAGTATGGTTTGTGTTTTAGGTTTACCTAGAACACAAAGGGGGAATGATTTAATCTTTGTGATCGTCGACAGATTTTCCAAGATGGCACATTTTATACCATGTTCCAAAACTAGTGATGCAACATACATAGAAAAAAAAAATTCAAAGAAAATATGAGATTGCATGGATTGCCCGGAAGCATAATTTCAGACAGAGACCCTAAGTTTGTTGGGAATTTCTGGAGGACTTTGTGGAAGAAGCTTGGAACAAACTTATCATTTAGTTCAGCCTCTCACCCTTAGACTGATGGACATAATGAAGTGGTAAACAAGAGTTTGGGGAACTTGTTGAGGATTTAAGTTAATGAGCATAAAAGTCAGTGGGACCAAGTTTTGTCACAAGTTGAATTTGCCTACAATGATTCACCCAACAGGATTACATGAAAGAGTCCATTTCAAATAGTGTATGGAATGCATCCAAGAGGTATTTATAAACTTAGGAATTTGGGAAGAGTAGAAGTGAGGAGTGTAGATGCAGAATATTTTGCTACAATCATGCAGAGGTTGCATGAACAGATCAAGGGATAGCTACAAGACAATACTTAGAGGGGAGATCGGAAAAGAAGAGAGATTAAATTTGAAATTCGAGACCAAGTGTTGGCACATTTGAGAAAATAAATATTCCCAAGAGGAGAATCTAACAAGCTAAAGTTGAAGAAAATAGGACCCTATAAAATGCTGAGGAAATTTCCAGCTAATGCCTATCTAATCGAGTTACCACCAGATATTGGAATATCCCCAATATTCAATGTTGTAGATCTATACCCTTACAAAKAATATGGGGTAGAGGATGAGGATGGTCATGAAGATCTTCAGTGGATGAAGCAGCTACCTACAACCAAGAAGTTGCAGATGGAAAGGATTCTTGATCAGGAAATTGTCAAGAAAACCAGGAGGAAGGATTACTATGAATACTTAGTCAAGTGGAGAGATATTCCTGCTAAATATGTAACCTAGATGAGTGCTACAAATATCCAGAATCATGGCAAAAGAGTTTAAGACCTCATGGATAGGAGTCCATGAACATTTTTGTTCCACAGGAGTCTGATGCAGGAGCATCAAATGAGATTATTAAACCTGACCCGAGGGGGTCAAACCATTTACTAATAGAGTTGGTTCCCTAATGATTTCATTTTAAGTTTTTATGTAATAGGTGTGTAGATGTTTCTAAAAGGTATCTAGCTTTGAGTAGTTTTGTGATAGTTTGGATTGTCCCTGATTTCTAGGAACCGAGTCCTAAATTAGGGGGATTTGTCGTGATAGTTTGGGATTAGCCAGTTTGAGCTGCACAAGAACTTTGAACACCTATATGATTGTAATTTGTAAGTGTTGGAGAGGTTAGAGGGAGAGAGAGAGAGAGAGAGAGAGAGAGAGAGAGAGAGAGAGAGAGAGAGAGAGAGAGAGAGAGAATGTGTGGAATTTTGTGTGTGTTTGCATGATTGTACAAGAGAGCTTTGAGATAGTTTGTAAGCCCAAGTTCTAGCACTAAATTAATTGAATATTTTTTGGGGATCAAATCTGCTATTGTGTTAATGTGTCTCTTGGCATCCTTACAATCTAAAATGCAAAAGAATTTTGTTATTTCTCTAACTGAAAATAGGAATTGACTAAACGGGGATCTTCACAGGGTATTGCTAGATAGATTTGTGTTGCAAAGGCATAAAAGTGACTACGGGATCGAGGATAGAAAGAAAGTGATTTGTCATATCAGTTCTAAGATGACGCAGAGGAAGCCCAATCGATCAGAAATTATAATTGTTCGATCGTTGATCATATTTAGATCAATGATCTTCAACAAACATTGATCGGATAGGGGACCATCAGATCGTGTCAATTAGATGGAAGGGACAGTGTGGATATGCTCGCATTTTCAAGTTACACAAAGCTTAATTGTAATATCAATTTGCGAAAAGTGAAAATCAGCGGGTTTAAGGGAAACACGTATCGACGTTGTGTGAATTCGTGTTTTCTTGGGTGGTTTTTAAAACCATTCTCAGTCATTTGCGAAGGGTAGCTTGAATAAATATATAGGCATCGCCTATGTTCATATGGATGGAGTGTTAAGCAACAGGAGCTTCAAGTCCATCTCAAACCAAAGCTCTTAGTTTTGAGCATGTGATCACGTGGGTAACCTTGTAGAAATAAGTGCCCAATATTATTTTGACCTTGCATACGGTGAATGAAGAATTGATTAGAACCTAACAAGGAGGGAAGACCTGGGGATTGGGAATTAATACAACTAGGCTATCATGTAGGTTTACAAGTATATTAAAAAAAGGGGTGCACGTGAAAATGTAAAAAGTGAAATGGGGTTTCAAACCCATGGGTTCGGGTATTTTCTCATGGTATTTGGAAAAGTAAAATAAAAAAGGGAATTAATTATTTAATTAATGGACATGTCCCTTCATGAAGGGTTATGAAAAATTATAAAAAGAGATAGTATTGAGAGAAAGTGTGTGGGTGCAATATGGAGTAACATTTAAAGAAGTGGATGAACAAAGATTGAATATCATTCCAAAAGGGAAGTGTTGTGAAATTAGTTTCAAGTCATCTTGGCATTTTCACGATAACTTTTTTTTGGGATGTTTCAGACCTTGAAATTTTGAGGAGACAAAGGAGAGATCTTGGTTTACATGTGATAAAAATTTCATATGTTGTTTCGATATACTTTTAGAGATATGACTTGTGGAAGTTAAGGTTCTTGAATGCTCCTGAAATTAGTTTCAAACAAGTTAGCTTGGCACTGTCACTATAAATTATTTTCTAAGACATTTCACACCTTAAAATTTTGAAGAGACAGATCAGGAGAGATCTTGGTGTACACATGGTAAAAAATTTAGAGGCTTCTTCGCTATATTTTCATAAATATTCCCTATGGAAGTTAGGGTTCCTGATTGCTACTTAAATCAGTTTCAAACAGGTCAGTTTGGAATTTTCACTATAATTTTTTTTCTGGGACTCTTCAGACTATGAAATTTTCATATAACAGAGGAGCCATATAGAAGTACCTTGGGTATACTTTAAAATGATGGTTCATTGTACTTTATAGATATGCTCTATGGAAGTTAGGGTTTTTTAATGGTCTTGAGATCAATTTCAAATAGATTAGTTTGGAATTTTCACTATAACTTATTTTATGGGACTCTTTAGATTGTGAATTTTTTATAGAGCAGAGGAGACATATAGAGGTACCTCGTGTAAAAATTTCAGATGTTGGTTTCTTGTACTTTCTGAGATATGCTTTGTGGAAGTTAGGTTTTTTTTTTTTTTTTTTTACATTTGGTTCACAACACCGAA